>JAIUZE010013230.1:0-29589 GCA_022085475.1 Heliosperma pusillum
AGTTTTCATATCCTGCATCTCACATTCATTGATGACTCTCTGAAAAGGTAAAGTCTCTGAATCTCTCACAGGAAGACCAATCTTCTCATTGGGGAAAAGAACATTATTGAAATCACCTAGAATCACCCATGGATCAGCAGTGTTCAATCTAACTAAGTCATCCCAAAGAGGCACCCTCTCCTCAGGTTTATTAAAGCCATAAACAAAAGTAATAAAAAACCTGCAATCATCAGCAGTATTCCTCACATCCAGATGAATAAGTTGATCAGTCATCTCCACAATATCAACCTTTACACTCTGATGTTTCCAAAGCACCCAAATCCTACCTCCATGATGATGTAAATGATTTGTAATATATGACCAACCATGACACACATTACCAGCTACTAAATTTAGAGAACCAGGTTTAACCCTAGTCTCAAGGAGCCCAAAAATCTCTACATCAATTTGATGCAAATACCATTTAATATATCTCTGTTTTACTTCACTATTTAGGCCCCTAATGTTCCAACACCAAACTTAGTCATAGGAAGAGGTCTGGCCCTCTCCCCCCCTCCTTTATCAACCATTCCATCATTGGTACCAATTGCACTATTAATTTTTACCACAAACTCATTCTCCCTTCCCCCAGGAATTCTAGTTTCATGCCTTGTCATCCTAGTAATAATCCTAGCTGGAGTGAATAAAGCACTATAATTCATACTGAGAGGAGTATTAGCTGGAGTTACTTCAGACTCCTTCAATTTGTCCTTAGAACTGTTAGCACCACCACTATTTCAGAAACACTCACTCCAGCAACTTTAGTTAGAGCAGGAAAATCATCATTGTCAATTACTACAACCTGAGGTTCCTTCTTCCTCCATATCTGCTTCTGATTAACTGCAGGCACCACTCTAGAAGGCCCCTGACTCACACCCCTTCTACATACAGTAGCATAATGACCCATCCCAGTACAACTCTTGCACGTGACAGGTATCCAATCATACTCCACTGCAACTGTAACTTCCTGCCCTAGTTCATCTAAAAAACAAATCCTGTCAGGAAATTGTTGATCAACCTCGACTTCAACCAAAACCTTAGCAAAACCCAGTAAAGTCTTACTCAAGGTTAACTCATCAATCCTAATAAACTTCCCTAGCAGAGATGCCAATTTTCCCAAACAAGAATTTCCCCAAAATTTTAAATCAAGCCCCACCAATTTGACCCAAATTGGCACAGCTTTAACTGAAACCTTAGTCATCTTAATATTTGAATCCCAGGGTCTTAAAATGACAGGTTTCCCATCAAACAGGAGAACCCCCTTCCCTAGCACTAACTTTTGATGTTCAGCCTCAGTAAACCTGACAACAAACAAGCCATTTGGAAGGAATCCAATCTTGGTCACTGCATAATCCCTCAATTCCCTCCTTAAAAAACCTTCCATCACCATTCTAGGGGGACTAGCACCCATTACATATCCAAATATAGCAGTATTCCAATAATTAATTTCCTCCACAACATCATCCATCGTAATTTTAAGGATATTACCTTTCTGAGTCATTTCCCCATTGATATGTTCTTCAATTGTTGCTAACTTCCCAGACGGTTGTGAAGAAACCACACTCTTCTTCTTCCTTGCTCCAACAACTTGCCATGGCCTCTCCTGCTCAGTCGTCTCATCATTCAATCCATCAGAATTAACAGCACCATCCCGTAATTTTCCCGCAGCTTCCTTCCTGGCATCCTCTATTATTTGTTTTTCCGACATGATAAAAGACAAATTTTGAATACTATGTGAATAATAAATCTAATATATTTGTGACAGTAATAAAGAGATCTATTATTATTACTAATGAATTAATTTTGTTAAGGATTGAGAGTCAAAATTGATTTTGGCCCTTGCACAAAACCCTAGAAATCAAAAGAAGGAGCTTTCTCTCTCCAGCTTTCTCTCTCCACGGCTTTCTCTCTCATAACCTTTGTTTATTGGGTATATGTCCTTTTTTTAGTAATTCCTTATTTATTTTATTACGTAAAGTTTCCGGTAATGAACATCTTGTTCTTGTTAATTCTTGTTTTGATCCACATAAAAAAAATTCATCATCGTTCACCAATTATTAATTTGTGTTAATTTGTTTATGCTGCTATCAGGTATTTTTATTCTTTACTGTATAACATTATCATGAAAAATCAAAATCAAGAAGGAGAGGGGAATCATTTAAAGACAAAAATTGAACTGCTTGATAATCTACTTTTGGGTTAAAAACTCATGAAAAAACGTCCACATATCACATATAATGAATCTTTATTGATAATCTTTGCTTCTAAAAAATGTCAATTGGGTTGGTGATTTTCGTGCACCAAACTTCTCCCAGTCACCAACAAGTCAATGTTTATCTTGACAATAATAAATAATATCATGGTATAATTATTACTCATTTAAAATAAGGTTACTTTTACATGGTATATGTACTGGAGAATTTCATTATAATAGTTATTGCTCTTTTTATTAGATTAATATGGATCGTACGTGGATGATGGATGAGAAAAAAGGTGATCCTAAATACGATGCTGGTTTAGCTGAATTTTATGAATTTGTTAGAAAGAATGTGAAAGACACGTCTAATATGGCATGCCCAAAAGTTTCCACCTTCGATCCCGACTTTTCTTGGTGTAGAAGTTAGTCCCGAGTTTAAGCAAAAATTGAGAACTCCGCTCTTGAAGTCTTTAGTTCACGAGGCTCGCATACTGAAGACAAGCGGAACACTTATTAACGTTCCTATTGATATGAATGTATTACACCTTCCTCACACTTCTTTTATTTCTTACGAGGAACTTATTCATTGGTGTGACAAAGGCGAGATCGGTGCCTCTCACATTGCTATTTTTATGAGGTAAGAACCTTAACATTTGAACCCATTCTTTTAATTTCGTGCGCCATAACAGTGGGAAGTTCTAATAGCACCTAAGTATTTTATAGTTTGGATACAGTAGCGAATACATGTGTGGGTAGAAGTTGTGTGGTTTGCTGCTATAGCTTGCTATGAGCCTATCATTACCATATTAATAGTAGCTTGCTATGAGCCTATCAATACCATAGTAACAGTAGTTGTTGAAACTACACATTCCACTGCCTGTTTGATGTGTAGCAATTGTGAACGAATATAGCAGTGGCTGTGGCTTTTATGAATTACTTGATAATATTTGTTCAAATTGTTGTAGGTATTTGAGTGATCTTACGGACACTATGAAGTCTACTACTTTATATGGATTCTTGTACCCCGAGCCGTTGTCTAAATTTGCAGCCGTCGTAAGTGAAGATTATCGATCAGATTATATTGCTAGAGCTATGACATGTACGGAGTGCGGAAGGGGTCGAAAACTTATATTTGCGGCTTATCCCGAAGGGTACACATAAACGTTTACTTTTTAAAATTTCTATTTAATTTTTCATGGCTTATTACGTTAAAATATTCTCATTGTTGGCTTTTTTAAATCGAAGTGATCATTGGATGTTGGCTGCGATTAGTCCATCGGATAGTATAGTGTATTGGTGTGATCCTCTTGGATATCCGGAGCCTCGACAGTTTTTCGTGGAAACAATTAATAGGTAAAACTCTATCAATAATTTTATAATGAAATAGAGGGCCCATATAGGTGTGGATTATATGTGTGACTCTAGGAGCGCTTTTCATGATATATATTTGGGGAGTATGTATGTTATTATTGCTTCAAAGAGTTGCTTGTATATATGTAGGGCATTCGAGAAAAGAAACTCTATCGATCCACTTGCAGGGTTGGAGGCAAAACCACTTGTTTGGAAATTAATTAAGGTATATCTTCTTTATCGTCAATCCGTACTATTATAGGATTTTCAATAATTATTTTTGTCATGAGAGTAGATATAATATGTATATATATATTTATCTCATCATGGGTTTTTTTTACCTTAGTGTCCTCGGCAACCCGTTGGGAGCATCTTATGCGGGTATTATGTTTGCCGATATATGTTGGAGATTATCAAAGGAAGATATGTTAATATTCTCCCAAATGTATGTTTTTTATTGATTTAAATTATTTGCACCTCTTTGTTTTCTCATATAAATTATTTTACTTTAAATATCATATATAGTAAATTAACTAAATTTTTTGTTTTTTGTGGTGTATAGTTCATGCTTAATGCCCCAAAGACATATACGGTTGACCAAATTGATGAGGTGCGGGATATTTGGGCCGAATTCGCACTCAAATTTAAGCCTACAAGGAACGATGAATGAAGATGGCGATCAAAGTTTTTTTAGGATCGAATTTTTTGCACTTGGCTAGATGCAACTAATTAATATAGTTAGGATTGACGAATTTTTATTTATATTTTTCTCAAGGTAGGTTATTTTCGATATTGTAGGCTCTTAGAAACATGAAGTTTAATTGTACTTGTAGATACAAATTTAATTAGAAGGTTATTTGTACATAAAACTTGCTGGAATTTCTGAATTGTAACAGGTTTGATTGTTATGAGCCATACGATTCAATCGCGCAGGGATTACGCGAAAAGCAAAAATATTAAAAAAAAATGCCAGCTTCAATGAGAACGGTCATGTATCATACATGTTCTGTTTGAAAAGGTTGTGGTAAAGGCGCCAAAAAGGTGGAGGCCTTTAACAAAGATAACAGCTTTATCAAAGAGACCGGTTGATAAAAACGACCGTTCTTAATAATATATCAATGAGAACGGGTACTGTAGTTAACCGTTCTAATAGTTGTTACAAAGAGAACGGGTTGACTTTATTTTAACCGTGCTCTAATATCAAAGAGAACGCTTGGCCACACGACGGTTGGATGTAGCTTTAAGAACGGTGTCGGCCCGTTCTCTTTGATCATTATCCTAGTAGTGGATAATTTTTTGATGTGAGACAATTCTACTATTTATAGGTAATATATTCACCACACCTACATTATTTTTTAAAATTAATTTTTCATGATGTAAATTTAACAATTGTGAAGATGATAATAGACAAACTTTTAAGAGATTTCTAAGAAAGACTTAAGAGACTTAAAAGATTTTAGTTTCTTATATAAGGTCCAAGAATGATTCCTATATTTAATCATATGATCACTCACCTTATGTTAATTTTATGATGTGGGACAATTTTACTATTTTTACATAGTATATTCATCACATCTACAAACTTTTAAGAGATCTCTAAGACAATATTTAAGAGATTCAAATTTTTTGGGTTGATATATAAGGTTCAAGGATGACTCCTATTTATAAACATAGGATTACCCACTTTATTATTTTTCCGATGTGGGACAATTCTGCTATTATGTAATATATTTACCACATCTACATTATTTTTCAATGTGGGACAAATAATAGTTATGAATTTAATTTTTATTTAAAGAGTTTCTAAAAAGTTGAAAAGTTGATAATATTATTAGGAAAATAGTTAATTAATTTAAAAAATATAATCAAAATCTAAGAGTTCAGCCATAACTTGGAAAGTATATGTATGAATTTAATATTGAAAAGTTAATAATATTATTGGGAAAATAATTAATTTAAAAATTATAATCAAAATCTAAGAGTTCAACCATAACTTGGAAAGTATATGTATGAATTTAATTTTTATTTTAAGAGTTTCTATATAGGTGGAGTCACTCACGTGCCTCGAAAAAAGCCTATTTTATATATATATACTAGATTTCATGCCCGTGCGATGCACGGGTCTACCTTAATGTCTTTTTCATAATTTCCCTATAACCATTAACTTACAAAAATAAACCTTTTTTTAAGAAACATTATTGGATTATAGTGCTAGATTTGTTTCTTATACGTTCAATTGTGTGAACATCTAGAACAAAAAAAAACACTTTCTTATTAACGTAAGAGTCGAGTATTTAACGATACTCATACTTTAAGTTACAACTATAGTTAGTTGTACAAGTAGGGTTGATAATTTTGTAATCCGGAGTAGGTACTAAAATTATTAATCGAGAAATAGTGGACGTAGGTTTAAACGTGTGAAGCTGGAACACTTTGTAGATACCTTGTTTCTACACCTTCCGCCAACCACCCAGTGATGATTGGGCCGCATGTTTGGTACGCGGAGAGATTTATAACAGTTCGTAAGTTTATCGTCAAGTGATAGCTCAAACATTTGTGTCAACCCTTGGTCGTTATATAAACATTTAAGAGCTATGTAAGATAATACTTAAGAGATTCAAAAGATTTTGGGTGAATATCTAAGTTCGAAAAATGACTCATTTTCACAATATTTTTTTGTGAAATGTAAAAGTTTTTATATAAAAATTATAAACACCACTTGAATATAATATAGAAAATGTGTATTGGGATAAATAAAAGATTTTTCTCTTTATTTTTTTATGATACTTTCCTAAATAAATAAAATTTTGATAAGGTAAGTTTCACTTATATGGATACAAACTTGTAAGAGCTTTCTAAAACAATATTTAAGAAACTCAAAATATTTTGGGTTGATATTTAAGTTCCAAGGATTTATTTATAATTATAGGATCAACCCACATTATGATAATTTTTCAATGTGGGACAATTATACTATTTATACGTATTAAATTTACCACACTTTTATTATATTTCAATGTGGGACAAATAACTTATTGAGTTGTACACCATCAAAATTATTACTTATATAATACTTTCCTAAATTTCCTAGATTAAGTTTGATGATGTAAATTTCACTATTATGGAGATAATAATACAAACTTTTAAGACTTCATTATGACAATACTTAAGAGACTAAAACGACTCATATTTATAATCATATTTATGATCACTCCACCTCATGATATCTTCCGATATGAGATAATTTTACAGTTTACACTTACTATATATATTTATCACAAATACATTATTTTTGTCAATGTGGGACTAATAAATTAAGTAGTTTATCTTCCAAATTATTATTTATAATACTTTTCTAAATTAATTTTTAATGATGTAAATTCACTATTGTGACCATTATAATACAAATTTTAAAGAACTCTCCAACACAATACTTAAGAGACTTAAAAAAATTGCTGGTTTATACCTAAGTTCAAGGATAACTCCTATTTATAATCATAGGATCTCGCTATGTTATAGTAATTTTCTGATGTGGAACAATTTACTATTTATAGGTAATATATTCACCACATGTACATAATTATTCAATGTGGGACCTAGGTAGCACCAAAACGGACACGAACACGGACACGGACACGACACGGACACGTGTTACGGCATCTCGTGAAATTTAGGACACGGGACACGGCATTTAAATTTAATAAAATAGATATTTTATAGTTATATATAACGTACGATTTTATATTTGTATTAGTATTTGATATTAAATGTAAATAATTGAAGGTAAAATTTGACTTTGACGATAATTTATTCTCATTTTCCACCCAAAATCACCTTTAATCAATCTCTTTTAATCTTTCAACCTCCAATTCCTTCTTTATAGGTGTCCGTGTGTCCGACACGGTGTCCGACACGGGACGACTAAGTAGGAGGAGTGTCCGTGCTACCTAGTGTGGGACTAATAACAAACTAAGTAGTACACCATCTTTTTCTATATAATATTTATTTCTTAACTATTATTAAACTATTATATTAATATTAGAGCAATAAAAAAATTATTTTAAAAGTTATTTATAAAATTTTTAAAGTCATTTATTAACAATATAAATTTTTTTTTTAAAATCTCGTGCGTTGATCATATTTATGATCACTCCACCTTATGATAATTTTTCAGAGTAGGACAATTTTACAATTTATGCGTAGTATATATTCACCAGTCAATATAGCAACGTTGTTTTTTAATGTGGGACAATTCTACTATTTATACGTAATATAATTACCACATCTACATTATTTTTCAAAGTGAGACAAATAATATATTAAGTAGTATACCATATTTTTCTATAGGATATATATTTTTATTATTTTTATTTTATAACAATTAAAAGATTACCACTTTACTTTTTATATCCAAAGTCTTCTTTATAACACTTTCCTAAATTAATTTTTTACGATGTAAATTTCACTATTGTAAAGATAATAATACAAACATGTAAGAGATCTCTAAGATAATACTTAAGAGACTCAAAAGATTTTGTGTGGATACAGAAGTTCCAATGATGACTCCTATTTATAATCATAGGATCACCCTACCTTATGTTAAATTTTTTATGCGGGACAATTCTACTTTTTATATGTAGTATATTCACCACACCTACGTTATTTTTCAATGTGGGACCAATAACATACTAAGTAATACATTATATTTTTCTATAAAATAATTATTTATTGACCACTACTAAACTATTATACTAATATTAGAATAATAAAAATATTTTAAAAGTCATTTATATAACTTTCATATACTTATGTTATAGTTATATGATATTATAAACAATATGGTAGTAAAAAATATAAAATTTATACTCTAATGAAAGCATTTTCCCTTAAGAATCCAAATATGTAAGTTTCGAAATGTTATGCATTATATTTTTTTTTGTCAGATTGATAATCAAATTTTTTTTACATAAATAATATTTGTGATATTATAAATATTACATATTTTTTTTTTGTAATCTTGCAAGATCTTAAAATATATTTTCCAAAAACTGAAAAAGATGATGTCGATCAATAAAATTGCTCGAAAAAAGCTTCTTTTTATATATATATATATATATATATATAGAATTAGGATCCGGTGAGAACTACTTATATAATGAGAACCGTGAGAACTCCGTCTTACGAAATTAATTTTTAAAAAATAAGGACATTTTTGGGTTCGGCATAGGATTTTATGGCTAGATAACATACATCTTGGTAAAAAAAAATGTAATTTACCGACGGAAATTGAGATGAAATACGATTTATTAATTTTCATGCACCTAGTTGTCAGTTTCATGCATCGAACACTTTTCATGCACCTGGTGCTCATTTTAATGCATCTAGAGCCCGTTATTTTCATGCACCTAGTAATTGTTTTCATGCATGTAGAAATTTTCGTGCACCTAGTACTCGTTTTCACGCATTTAGAGTAATTTTAGTGTACAAATTGAATTTATGTACATTAAGTACATATTTTTTTATATAATCAATAAATTTTGTTTAGTTACTGCAAGTATTTTGCTTGAATAAACTAAACTAATGGTAAATGATCCAACAAAACTTTCGAAACAAGATTTGGTGGAGATTTAGTGAGGGTTCTCACGGTTCTCATTATGTTAGTGGTTCTCACCGGATCCTGACCCTATTAGAGCTATATATATTAGATTTAATGCCCGTGCGATGCACGGGCTAAGAATTAGTATCGTCTTGGTTAAATTTTTTAAGGCTGACAATAAATTATGAGACAAATAAAAAATGGTTGTTTGATAAAAAATTTTGTTAAAAAACTAAAAGAATTAATATTCTACCTCAAAGTCAAATCTATTTATAAATTATATTTCTAAAAAAAAAATCACACTTATCTGACAAATATAACAATTATAATATCAATGGATTATTAAAGTACTAAAACTCATATTGTTTATGTGATAATTGATGCATCAAGGTTTTATCTAATTGAGTAAGATTTAAACTGAATTAATAAGATCTTGATTTTCTAAAATACTTGAACTCAATATTACTTAAAACTCATATTCTAGCTTTTATCTAATTGAAAAAGTTCATGAACTCTTTCGAAAGACTAAAACATGTCAATATTACTCCACTTCACCACTTAGTTAGATATGACAATTATTTTAGCAATTTCTAAAAACATTCTTTTTGTCTTACCTATATTATATGACCGTCTTTCACTAAAGACGGACGCAATGAGAATTTGTGCAATACATGAGATTTGCAACGTGCAATACATTGAGTGCATTAACCTATTAATTAGTACCAAGGAATAATAGAAATAAGTATACTCCGTAACAATGATTTACTTGATGCTACAAAATAAGTTGTAATCTACATTTAAAAAACTTTCTCCGTAATCCCATCTTTTCTAATACCATAATAATAAATCTTTTTCAATAAAAAAAAATCCTTCCATGAACTACACTTATAATAAACCAAAAAAAAAATTAGTAGTGGTTAACCAAAGAGAAAGGATAGAGAATGTAATTTGACGCATCGATGTTTCTCCTTTCGCAAATTCTTATTTCAGACGGACCATTTCCTTCTGAAAAATAAGACGGGATTATATTGCCACTTTTTGATAAAATGTAACGACAGCTTATATCAACTTGTTTTCAATAGTGGTTACATCTAACTGTAAAATGGTTACAAAATCCCGTCTTATTGCTTCAGACCAAAATGGTCCGTCTGAAGCAAGAGTAATTGTTCTCCTTTTATACATCGAACAACGTGTATGAATGTATGATAATTATGAGAGAGTTTGAGAAAAAACTTTTAATATTCTATTAGTTCATTTTATTGTTCTATCTCAATTCTTATCCATTTATTAATTAATTTTTTTTTAAAAAAAAGTGGTTATTTGAACAAAGTTGGAGACTCTAACAGTTTCGTGAAAGTTGGAGACTCTGTAATCGCTCGAAAAAAGCTTCCTTTAATAATATATATATATATATATATATATATATATATATATATATATATATATATATATATATATATATATATATATAGATATATATATTATATATATATATATATATATATATATATATATATATATATATATATATATATATAGATTTGGGATCCCATGAGATCCTCCATGATAATGAGAACTGTGAGAACCACTCACAGCCCTTAGATCTAATAATATTAGACGCTTAAGATTAGTCAGTTACACTCTCATTTATTCACTCTTCACTCTTCCCCCTTCAAACCGTCACAATCAATTTTCCAATTATAAACTTCCCCTCTCTCTCTCTCTCTTCTCACTCTCATTCTCACTGTCACTCTCGCTTTCTCTTCGAACAACTTCTTCTTCCTTTGATCATGGAACGATCATCCGCCATTGTTGTTATTTAAGCTTCTTCTCTTCTTCGTTCTTCTTCATTGTATCTACCGTCCGTTTTAATTTAGGTAATTCCTCAATTTCTCCTACTTCTCCTACTTCTCTGTTATTCTTCAATCTTTACTATTTTTGTGCTTCAAATTAGTTCTGATGCGTGATTAAATATGCTTTCTTCTGCTTTCGTTGTTTTCAAGTGTTGCATGTAAGTTTAATTAGGTTTTCATCTATTCAATTTAGTATTTTATCATTGATCTATCATTATATACTCGTTCTCTGCTTATTCTGATTAATTTGTTTACAATCGTAACCCTAATTTTGTGATATACAATTGATTCGTCTATTCAATTTAGTATTCTGATTAATTGCTGATTCGTTCAATACAATTGATTCGTTTATTCAATTTAGTATTCTGATTAATTGTTGATTCGTTCAATACAATTGATTCCTCTACGTCCGACTTAATTCTTTGTTTCTACATCCATTTGTTTATTCTGTTGCTTTACTTCATTTCGCTTCCTCAATATGGTACTCCTACTTACGGAATCAATGACTCTCTAGATAAGATGTATGTTTTTAGGAGCCTATCTGCAGCAGGAGCTCACCCAAGGGGCCTTGATGATCAAGCCACAAACAAGACAAGCCTGACCCCAAGATCCCCTCAGATGGAAGCTCGAGTCACAATGTCCAAACAACAAGCCATGACAGGCCAAACTCAAGCCAGGCCAAGCCAAGACATTGAGGAAGATAGTCCAGGGCTCAGCAAGCCATGTCAAGCCCCAACTCAGTCCACATTTCCCACACAAGAAAGAAACAATGCCATTCAGAACCAGGCATACCCATCAGCAAACCCTGCACCAAGGAGGTACACCAGGGCATCTCAACCACCCCCACCATGGCCTACCATCAAGCCAACCCCCCAAGCTACAAGTTTGTCCAGGATAACCCCTCTTGAAGTCTAGTAAAAACACAAGTAACAAGCACCCCAAGCTAGAGTCCAGTAAACATTAAAACAGAGAAGGTACAAGTCAGATTGTGGCTTCCTTTTGCTTAAGTCAACTTGTCCTCGTCCAAGGCAGGTCTTATCTAAGTTCTAATAAGAGTAGAGAGTCCCAAGGAGCAGCAACACATCCAGGCAAAGCAACAAGACAACAAGAACAACAGATTTCCATTTCAGGAAAACTCCAAAACTGCTTTATTTGCTTTTTGTTCAGTCTGTTCTTTGTGTCTTGTGTCTGTACTTTATAGTTGTTGAGCTCGTCCTATTGTAAGGCTCTTAATTAGTGTCAGTTGTAGTAGTTTAGATCCTAAGCTGGCCCTTGGATGATCTATACATCCAATGGTTCACAAGATATCAGCCTCCCTATATAAGGAGGTCTTTGTATGTTGTTTTAGTTAGTCAGACTTTATGAATGAATTAACTTTGAGAAATCCCTCAAATCTTTCAAACTTGTGCTAAGAGCTGTAGTTTGAGTCAAGCCTGATACATCTACAAGGTGTTTGATCAGTGTCTTGCTTTGTGAGTCAAGTTATATCTGTGCCTTGCTGTGATTAGCTTGCTTGCTGTTTGAGTCTAGTCTAGGGTGTTTGTGCTTTGCTGTAACACTTTAAACCTGTCTCAAAACTAGTCTTTGAGTCCCTTCTCTTGTGCCTTGCTGTAGGGGAGTTTCTCTAAGTCATATCTTTGAACTTTCAGTTGATACAAGTCACTCTCTCTAAAACAACCCCCATTTCTGTCTGTGTTTGATTTCAGTTTAAGTAAACTTAGCTAAGCTTCCCTCAAACTCACAAGTCATAGTAGTTTACACTCCAAATTGGTTATCAGAGCTTTGGTTGAGAGTCTTAGTGAGTTCATTTTCCCTAACTACATTTAAAAACACAAAAATAGCCCAATGAGTGAAGAGAGACTAGCAGGAGTAGAAGCAAAGATGGAGGACCTGGCTGGGATTGTAACCACCCTAACCAGAGCCTTGGATCAGGTAATAGGCAACCAGTTGTTTGCTGGAGGAAGAGGCAGAGGACGTGGAAGAGGCCAAGGAGGAGGCAGAGGAAGGCCACCTGATGATGAAGAGTATCCAGACTCAGATGACTCAACAAGGAGCAGGGCTTCCATCCACAGGCACATAGACAAGCATCTTAAGGTAGACATCCCTGAGTTTTCTGGTAGTCTTAATCCTGATGATTTGTTAGAATGGTTAAGAGAAGTAGAAAGGATCTTTGAGTACAAAGGATATAATGATTCTAAGTCTTTTAAAGTAGCCATCCTTAAACTGAAAGGGTATGCTTCCCTTTGGTATGAAACCATGAAAGGGTTAAGGGCTAGGGAAGGGAAAGAACCCATCAAGTCTTGGACTAAACTGAAAAAGAAACTGCTAGACAAGTTTGTTGCTAAGGATTACACCCAGGATCTGTTTATCAAATTGTCTAAGTTGAAACAAGGAGACAAACCTGTTGAATCTTATCTGAGAGAGTTTGAACAACTCACCTTGCAGTGTGATATAAATGAGAAACCTGAGCAAAGGATTGCTAGGTACTTAGAAGGTCTAGATAAGAACATTGCTAACAAGGTTAGGATGCAACCTCTGTGGTCATTTGATGAAGTTGTCAATTTATCTCTAAGAATTGAAAAGATAGGGAAGACTAAGCCTGTTACACCAAAACCTGTTAGGCCTTTTCAAGCCAGACCTTATAGTGGGTTGAGAACCATGGATACCCCTAAGACAGCACACCCACCTACCTTAGACAAGGGAAAGGGCATCATGGGTCAAAAGACAAGCACTTCATTGACTGAGAACAGAATTAGGTGCTTCCAATGTCAAGGCTATGGACATTTCAGGAAGGATTGCCCTTCTAAGAAGACCTTAACTATAATGGAGGTTGAGACTTGGGAGAAAGAAGGTCTAGTTGAGTATGAGAGGGATGAGCCTGAGGTTGAAGAAGTGGTGAGTGAGGAAGAAGAGTCTAGTCAGGAGGCAATAGTGGCACTCCCTGACACATGCCACAGCTTGGTCCTATGGAGAGTAATGCATTCACAACAGATACCTTTGGAGGAGGATCAAAGGTCCCTCATTTTCAGAAGCAGATGTACCATACAAGGGACGGTTTGTAACCTTATTATAGATGGAGGTAGTTGTACCAATGTGGCCTATGTTACTATGGTTGATAAGCTGAAGTTGAGCACTCAAGATCACCCTCACCCCTATAAGTTGAGGTGGCTGAGTAAGGGAGCAGAGGTTAACGTGGATAAACAATGCATGGTCCCTTTCTCCATTGGAAGTGTGTACAAGGATGAAGTATTGTGTGATGTGGTTTCAATGGATGCCTGTCACTTGTTATTAGGAAGGCCATGGGAGTTTGATAAAAGCTCCATACACCAAGGAAGAAGCAACACCTATTCCTTCAAGCATGGGAGCAGGAAGGTGACATTAGCCCCCTTGCCACCACATCAGAAGAGCTATGGGAGTCCTAGTATGGCTGAAGATTTTAGTGGAGTCTTGTTTTTATCTGAATCAGCAATGGTCAAAGAATGTACTAAAGAGCAACCTATATTGATGCTGCTATCAAAGAAAGTTCAGGAAGAGGAGTCTAAGGTAATCCCTGCAGAAGTTAAGCCCCTCATTGATCAGTTCAAGGAAGTGTTCCCATAGGAACTTCCTGGTGGTTTACCCCCTTTAAGAGGAATTGAACACCAGATAGACCTTGTGCCAGGGTCTGTACTACCTAATAGACCAGCCTATAGATGTGATCCTAAGGCTACACAAGAGCTGCAGAAGCAAGTTGGAGAGTTGATGAGTAAAGGGTTTGTAAGGGAGTCATTAAGCCCTTGTGCTGTGCCTGCATTGTTGGTTCCTAAGAAGGATGGGACTTGGAGGATGTGCATAGATAGCAGGGCTATCAATAACATCACAGTCAAGTACAGGTTCCCTATACCTAGACTTGATGACATGTTGGATGAGCTGAGTGGTTCAAGGTTCTTTTCTAAGATTGATTTGAGGCAAGGTTACCATCAATTGAGGATCAGGGAAGGAGATGAGTGGAAGACAGCCTTCAAAACAAAGCATGGCCTTTATGAGTGGCTTGTCATGCCCTTTGGCCTGTCAAATGCCCCAAGTACCTTCATGAGATTGATGACAGAAGTGCTTAGGCCTTGCCTAGGGAGATTTGTGGTGGTATACTTTGATGATATTCTCATCTACAGCAAGAGCAAGGATGATCATTTGAGGCATCTTGAGGCTGTGTTTGAGATACTTAAGGAGAGTAAACTCTTTGGGAAGCTTGAGAAATGCACCTTTATGACTGAGGAAGTCAAGTTTCTAGGATATGTGGTGTCTGGTAGAGGCATTTCAGTGGATCAAGACAAGATCAGTGCAGTTCAGTCTTGGCCTGTTCCTAGGAATATCACAGAAGTAAGAGGATTCCATGGCTTAGCATCCTTCTACAGAAGATTCATTAAGAATTTCAGCACCATTGCAGCACCCCTCACTGAATGCATGAAGAAGGGAGAGTTCACTTGGACTGAGAATGCTTTGCAGGCTTTCAAACACATGAAGAAACTCTTGTGCAGTGCACCTATCCTCAGGTTGCCAGACTTTAACAGCCTATTTGAGGTTGAATGTGATGCAAGTGGAGTAGGAATTGGAGCTGTCCTTATCCAAGAGAAGAAACCTGTAGCTTACTTCAGTGAGAAGCTAAGTGGAGCTAAGCTGAGCTATTCTACATATGACAAAGAGTTCTATGCTCTTGTCAGAGCTCTGAGGCATTGGAGTCATTACCTGAAGCCCAAGCCTTTTGTCTTACACTCTGATCATGAGGCATTGAAGTACATAGGAGGCAGCATAAGCTCAGTCATAGGCATGCTAAGTGGGTGGAGTTCCTCCAGTCATTCACCTTTTCTAGCAAATACAAAGAGGGCAAACAAAATGTGGTGGCTGATGCATTGTCTAGGAGGTACACTCTGCTATCAACCATGGAGCAAAGGGTTCTTGGCTTTGAGTTCATGAAGGACATGTATCAAGAAGATCTAGACTTTGCAGAAGATTGGTTAGCACAGAAGGAGGGTACAAAGACCATTGATTCACCCTACACTCTACAAAATGGGTTCCTGTTCAAGGGAAACAAGCTCTGTGTTCCCAGAGGGTCTTATAGGAGTCTATTGATCAAGGAAGTGCATGGAAGTGGCCTTGGAGGACACTTTGGGGTTCAGAAAACTGTGGACATATTGCAGGATCAATTCTACTGGCCTAAGATGATGGGAGAGGTCCAAATAGTGCTCAGAAGGTGTGGAGTTTGTCAAAAGGCCAAGAGTTCATTTCAAGCAGGACCTTACACCCCCCTACCTGTCCCATGTAGGCCTTGGGAAGATGTAAGCATGGATTTCATAGTAGCATTGCCTAGGACAACAAGAGGGAAAGATTCTATCATGGTGGTTGTGGATAGGTTCAGCAAGATGGCACATTTCATTGCTTGTAAGAAAACTGAGGATGCTGTGAGTGTAGCAGAGCTATACCTTGATGAGGTGGTGAGGTTACATGGAGTTCCAAGAACTATTGTATCTGACAGAGACACAAAGTTTATGAGTCATTTCTGGAGAACATTGTGGAAGCTGCTTAACACTAGGTTGTTGTTTAGTACCTCCCATCATCCTCAAACAGATGGACAAACTGAGGTGACCAACAAGACCTTGGGAAGGATCTTGAGGTGTATAGTCAGCAGATCCCTCAAGGATTGGGACTTAAAGCTAGCTCAAGCTGAGGTTCTCTTTCAATAGAGCTCCATCAGCAACCACAGGCCACTCCCCCTTTGAAGTGGTCTATGGTACTAACCCCTTAATGCCTTTGAATATGTCTAATGTGTGCAGATCAGAGATCCACTATGATGCCAAGAAAAGGGTGGAACAAATGCTAAAACTCCATGAATCAGTCAGAAAACAAATTGAGAAGACCAATGATCTATACAAAAAGAATGCCAAGGTTCCTAAGATCAAGAAAGACTTTTCACCAGGAGATTTAGTATGGATCAACCTAAGGAAAGAAAGGTTCCCTTCCAAGAGAAAGAATAAGCTAGAGCCAAGAGCAGATGGTCCTTTTCAAGTCATAGAGAAGATAGGTCCTAATGCCTACAGAATTGATCTACCAGGAGAGTATGCAGTGCATGGAACATTCAATGTTGGAGATCTTAGTCTCTTCTATGAAGACTCTGAGGGGGAGGAAGACACAGACTTGAGGTCAAGCCCTTTTCAACCTGGGGAGGCTGCAGCAGAAGCTCACCCAAGGGGCCTTGATGATCAAGCCACAAACAAGACAAGCCTGACCCCAAGACCCCCTCATATGGAAGCTCGAGTCACAAGGTCCAAACAACAAGCCATGACAGACCAAACTCAAGCCAGGCCAAGCCAAGACATTGAGGAAGATAGTCCAGGGCTCAACAAGCCATGTCAAGCCCCAACTCAGTCCACATTTCCCACACAAGACAGAAACAATGCCATTCAGAACCAGACAGACCCATCAGCCACCCCCACCATGGCCTACCATCAAGCCAACCCCCCAAGCTACAAGTTTGTCCAGGATAACCCCTCTTGAAGTCTAGTAAAAACACAAGTAACAAGCACCCCAAGCTAGAGTCCAGTAAACATTAAAACAGAGAAGGTACAAGTCAGATTGTGGCTTCCTTTTGCTTAAGTCAACTTTTCCTCGTCCAAGGCAGGTCTTATCTAAGTTCTAATAAGAGTAGAGAGTCCCAAGGAGCAGCAACACATCCAGGCAAAGCAGCAAGACAACAAGAACAACAGATTTCCATTTCAGGAAAACTCCAAAACTGCTTTATTTGCTTTTTGTTCAGTATGTTCTTTGTGTCTTGTGTCTGTACTTTATAGTTGTTGAGCTCGTCCTATTGTAAGGCTCTTAATTAGTGTCAGTTGTAGTAGTTTAGATCCTAAGTTGGCCCTTGGATGATCTATACATCCAATGGTTCACAAGATATCAGCCTCCCTATATAAGGAGGTCTTTGTATGTTGTTGAAAGACAGACTTTATGAATGAATTAAACTTTGAGAAATCCCTCAAATCTTTCAAACTTGTGCTAAGAGCTGTAGTTTGAGTCAAGCCTGATACATCTACAAGGTGTTTGATCAGTGTCTTGCTTTGTGAGTCAAGTTATATATGTGTCTTGCTGTGATTAGCTTGCTTGCTGTTTGAGCCTAGTCTAGGGTGTTTGTGCTTTACTGTAACACTTTAAACCTGTCTCAAAACTAGTCTTTGAGTCCCTTCTCTTGTGCCTTGCTGTAGGGGAGTTTCTCTAAGTCATATCTTTAAATTTCAGTTGATACAAGTCACTCTCTATAAAACAACCCCCATTTTCGTCTGTGTTTGATTTCAGTTTAAGAAAGCTTAGCTAAACTTCCCTTAAACTCACAAGTCATAGTAGTTTACACTCCAATTATCGATTACCAATACTTCTGTCCGGAATAAAGACGTTTTGAAAATTGTCCACCAGGTAACCAATCACTCTATAGAGCCTGTTAGTAATGCATTTAGTGATAATTTTCATTATTACATTACATAAACTAATCGGCCTGTAGTCGTCCACTCTTTTGGGACTTTGGCAGTTCGGGATCAAGATGGTAAACGTCTGATTCATTTCTCTTAGAATCATTCCCGAATTTAGAGCTGAAAGTACCGCTTCTATCACATCCTTCTTGATTAGGTATCAACACCTTTGATAGAACATAGCCGGGTTACTGTTCGGACCCGGAGATTTGAGGGCCCCCAACTGAAATATGGCACGACAAACTTCCTTTTTCGTAAATGGTTTATTAGGGAAATCTAAATCGTCCTCCCTCACTTTAGACGTGATATTCCTAAAGAGGTCAGACTATTCAATGCTAACTTCTTCATTTGAAAGTGATTCAGACGCGTTCTCTTTAGGGTTATAAAGTCTATGAAACAACTCGTGAAACGACTCTCAGACCTCCTTCTCATTATATACCCATTTATTATAGGAGTCTTTAATACCGTGATATAATTAGCACCCACTCTTCCTTTAACCCAACTAAAGAAATACTTAGTACATGTGTCCCCATCAACCGCCCATTTTAATTTTGCTCATTGTTTCAAGTAGACTGCCATTGCCGAAGCAAAATTAATAAGTTCACTATTCGTGTCCTCAAATTCTTTCTCATTCCCCTTATTTATTGTTATATCTAACCCTTCGTTCAACCTATTATCAAAATCATTCCATTTTCTCGACCATTCCATTTTCTTGTCTAATGACCATTTTCTTAGGGTATTCCTGACGATTGCTAGCTTTCTCATGAGGCGGTACCTAACAGACCCTTCAACTCTAACCAGCCATTTGTCTTTTATCAAATCTAAGCCATCCTCAACATCTAAATTCCAAGCCTCCACCGTATAAAGCTTTTATAAATTATTCCAGGCAAGTGGAAAATTTATTTCTATCGGAGCATGATCAAAAATTTGAATAGGATAGTGTTTGACCGCGGTATTCGGGAAAATGCCAAACCAATCCTTAGAGCCATAAGCTTTATCTAGTCTTTCAAACACTCTCTTATTCCCTTTACGATTATTCCACCAGGTGAATCGCGGGACTTTGAAGGAAATATCCACTTATTCATTATCTATTCTCCATCAATTGAAAGATATGGCTCCTTTATATGATTTTTATTTTCGCTCAATTTGTCATAGTTAAACTCCACTTGGTTGAAATCACCAACGATTAGAAAGGGAAATTCTAATCCTGAGATGCAAACGCCTAGCTCCTTAAAGACCTCATTTCGTGATGGTATCTTCGAATCACCGTAAAAGAGCACAAGATACCAAGACAACCCATTACATTTCTCAACAAGGAGGACACCGAAGTTATTCCTTTTTACACAACATCTTATCATAGACCTGCTTTTCCATCCTACCCAAAGTCCCCCAAATGCGCCTAGGACATCGACTCCAACACTTTAAATAAACCCAAAAGAGCGAAACATAGGGCTTACAACACTTGCATTACACTTAGTCCCAATTAAAAACATAAACTCCTAATTATTAGTACTAATAAGCGCTCTAATTCCGGGAATTATAGGGGAGAGCACATCATTTAGACCCCTACAATTCCATATCAAGCCTATCATGGAGAGTGAGGAGGTTTGATAGGCTCAACCTCCGCAAAAGCCCTTTCTTCATTGTTGAACGAGTTCTCACTTGAGCTATCCAAGTATCACGGTCACCAGAGCAACATTTTTGCAGCATGAATCAGACTTGACTTCGCTTTGCCCATAGAAATAAGAGCCTCATCTGGAATGTCATTTGTTCCTCTTTCAGAGCTGCATTTCCTCTTTCTAGTATCTGCAACATAATAAGATGCATCTGTCAATCCAGCTTCCAGCCCTTCCCCGAAATACCTGATTCCTGGCTCAGCAGACTTCCTCTTCTGATAATCATGTGGAAAATTAGAGCCCTACACAGAAAAGATAACATTCAGGGTTCCTGTTGTCAGATTACACAGGCCAGCAAATATCTCCTGATCCTCCATTGCTTCCTTACTTGTAGCTTCCTCATAACCCTTCTGCTTAATCAAAGCATTGAATTTTGATGATGCAACGTCATTTGTTGTCCTTTAATTTTACATCTAGATTCGTAGGACACATCAGTTACTTATTAAAAATCTTCCTAATATATAATGGACAATAAACGACCGAGACATCCAAAAAACGAATTGAATAACAAGTGATCGGAATAGAGGGAGTAACTACCTAATGACTTGGCGAATTTTGTGAGTGAACATATACAAAATCTATTTTCTATTGATTAAATATAACTACAAAGAAAAGGAAATGATGACTATTATGACAGTAAGGCCTACTATACCTATTAACATACAAGTTAATACTCCCTTCCATCCAAACTAAAGGTAACATTGTTTTTTGGATGGTTTTCGAATCGAGTAGCAATCATCTAATATGAATAAAAGAACCAAATTAATAAGCGATTAATAATACATGATAAATAACCAAATGAAGGTGGGGTGGTCCAATGCGACTTAACATAATCCCTTTGTATATTAAAGTAGTTATTTCGTATCAAAACACTTTATATATGTTCGTATATTCAAGTAGTTACTTCGTATATTCAAGCAGTTCCGTTTCACGATGTTTACCTATAAGTTAGAATTGTTCTTACCGACATCTATATATGGCTACTATGTATGAGAATTGCCAAATATATTTACTTCACCAGATGTTACAAAGCTAAGCAATGACTTGAGATGATTATTTTGAAGACCATGTCGAGGTCTTTTCGTGGTGCCATATGAAAAATTGAAAAGGCATTGAGCATATTCTTTGAGCCTTCCAACAATCAAGATCAGTATAGCACAAGCTGAATGACAGACTCTATTGCACAAGACCAGTTGTTTATGGAACTACGATTATTACAGTATATAAGAGAAATTATCTACCTTACATAAGAGGTGAATTTAAACCAAAACAATCTTATAATTGTAGAACTTCAAAGCTTATTTATATATATTTATACGTGCTCGTGCAACTTTACACGGCTACTAAGCTAATGTTATTTAAAAAAGAGAGAACAATAAAAATGGAATCCACGTATAAGTTAATTTGGGTTTTTCTATATGGTAATTCTGTGTTTTTTCAAATTCTACGTGGTAACCCTACTTTTCAAAGATCAAATATGATAATCATCAACTCTATTAATACGTATATGCGTGACCGTTAACTATTTTTTCCGTCAATGATCATATCTATGTATTATTCACTTGATAGTTGATATATATGTACTCCTTGGCTCTTTGCCAACATTAAAAAGTCTGAAGTTACACAAAAGCATTAACGCAACCAAATTCTAACATATCGTATTATGTTCTCCATTGAAGTATTGAACAAAGCACATTCGCACAACAGTATTCTGGACAAAACATCTAACTTTATGACTTCATTCCCACAATTTTATTCTAACAATCTTATCATAAACATGGGGTTTTCACAGAACACGCTTTCTTTCAAATTACGGAGTACTACATCAAATGTTATTACTAAAAAAGAAATCATATCCTTCTTGAATCGTGCGTCATTACTTTCATCAGCAGTTTCCTAACGATCCTCAAATATTCTGCCACCAGGAATATCAACCATACTCTTGCTGCACATATACGTTTTCAAGTGCGAAGTATTTGGAAGTCCGTCAAATTTAGCCTCACTCATTCGACCATCCGCTCTATCGTACCAGTAAAAGTTAGAACTATGACGTTGACGGATTAAAATTTCAACGGAACTACTGCGACTCGCAACTGGGATCACTCCCTCTCGTAAATTACTGGAAATGGGAATGCTAAACAACTTGAACCATGAATCTTGAACCCCATATTCAATCATCACCCACACATCAAAGCATGAATCGGCTTCATTTTCAAATGAGGAACTTAAACGACCATCAAGTACCCCGAGATCAAGGAGGTAATTCCTGCGAGTTGGATCATAATAATAGCTAGGCAACAGCACATCATCAGTCCAGTCCATCTTACAAACATCAAAGCAACCAATCCTACGTTTGCGCAAAGATGGTTTCCAGAACATCCAATGCACCAAATAGTGATTAACTACAACCCCGCCGTCATGCCATCCTTCCACTGAATCTGTGGGAAATTGGGTATCCAATGTGGTACAAGAATTGGCATTGAAGCTGTACACCTCAGTAACCCGGGTATTAATAGCTTCATCGTTACGTTCATCAGCGAAGCCCACGATTTTGAAATCGAGGTTAACAGGATCAAAGGCGAGGCCACTATTATGACCTAATCTGGGTACCATATCCCAGAGAATTCGGGTGGTGGGGTTGAGTAGGGTCCAGTGATCATAGACATTGGGAGGGCGGGTACACAAAAGGCCATTGCATGTGCCAATGATGACCAATGAACCGCTGTCGTGCCAAGTGAAGGTTGCAACGGGGGTGGAAGAGTCGAGATTGTAGCAGAGAATGCTGCCGTCTTTAGGGATAATGAGGAGATCATCATCGGACGAGGAGAGGGAGTGGTAGCAGAGATAGCGTTGGATGAATTCTCGAGATGAAATTAAGGTTTGAAAGGATTTAGAGACGCATTTTAAACGAATTAGTGATTTGGGAGGTATTTTTGGAAGAATTTCTCCCAAAACAATATCCTTCCCTAGACTCCACATTGATCACCAACTTGTTCAACTTTTTTTATAAGTTGTACTGAATAATAATTGCTGCATCAAATAAAGTTGAGTAAATCAGAACAGATTCAGCCACTGTCACTGCCACTGCCACTGCCACTGCCACCGCCACGAGCCCAAACCAAAACCAAATTCAACCATCTTATTGCGGTACCGTGTCAATTGAACAACACAGGTTAATCACAAAATACTTGAAAGCAACAATTAAACTTGCAATAGGAAAGAATTAAGAAAATACCTGTTGATTATGGTGTTTCTCGCCCATTTATCATTTTTTTAGGGTTTTTCTTTGCTAAAACTCATGCATTTCTTTTTCTTTGCTAAAACTCATTTCCCGGCGCTTCAAATAGTATGATACGGAGTAGTTGAAATAAATAATAAAAAATCGCAAATTGGAAGAGCTGCCCATTAGAGCAAGTCCAATAATATATCTTACGGATTTGTTTGCAATTAGTGGCTAAACCGTTAGAGATGACCATGTAAGATTGCTTGAGTTGAGCCACTAGCTTTATTAAGTAAAATGGCTCTTAATTAAACAAGCACCAATAGAAAATTAATTTCATTAATTAGGGTTTGATGTGGCTTTGTTAAACTAGTATACAAATTAGATAAATCATTGAAATAGTTTGGTAGGTCAAAATTATTTTAGCTTAAAACATTATATGTGGTTTTGGTAAGCTAGTAACAATTAGCTTATTATTGGACTTGCTATTATAAAATCACTTGTTCTTCTCAACTTTTCATATACTTGTATCTTTCTTTTTTCAAAAAAAAACTTTGACCGGCTGTAACTCTTGGCTACGATCTCAAAAGATGGTAATTTATTTTTTCAAATTGTACGTCTTTACGAGATTTTCGACTTGAAAAAAAAGTATAGTTTTTTGAATTTATAGTTAGGAATCATGATCGGTCAAAGTCTTTTGACGGAATAAACTTCGACCGATGAGAATTTCTGGGTAAAAATTTTGAATGCAATGATTTTTTTTTTCAAATTCATTGTCTTAGAGATATATATTTGATTAAGGGAAAAAATTACCGTCTTCTGAAATAGTAGCCAACAGTTATTAGAGGTCGAAGTTTTTTACAAAAAATTGAGGGGTACAACGTACAAGTGAGAAAATCCCTATAATCAAATACTCAGTATCATGTAAGAGTACCTGAGTAGCCCATTATAAAATACGATCAGTCACTCGTGTCGTTTTTATTTTATTTTATTTTAAATTTTTTTTAACTAGCTTAAGACCCTTGCAACGATGTACGAACATATATAGATAATATACAAGATTAAATCTTAAACCCTTACATTATAAATTATATAATCTGAATGTGTAATTTCATATATAAATAATTTATAGGCATATCCTACATGATACTTTTTTGTTTTTTGGTTTACTAAGGGATACCCTTCTTTTTCTTCAAAAACCCTTTGACCGCTTATAATTCATGGTTACGAATTCCATAACGCAAAGATTCTTTTTCTCAAAATGATCGTCTTCCCGAGATATTTGATTTGGAAAAAGAAATGATTGTGTATAAAGGTGTTGCAAGAGTTATGACCTGTCAAACATTTTTAACTAAATAAACTTTGATGGACTATGGCCCTGTTCTTTTGGACTTAATTTCGCTGAACTTTTTTGAACTTAACTTATAGGATCTGAGCTTTTCTAAACTGAACTTATATGAGCTGAACTAAACTTATAGGAGCTGAATTTTTCTTAATTTCATTGTCTTAATTGAATTGAACTTATAATAATATTAATGATAATAAAAGAAAAATATTGTTATTATTATTATTATAATTGTTTTTATCGTCATTATTATTATCTTTTGGAGAGGACTTTCCTAAAGAAAATTATAGTCTAAAACACAGGGTAAGATATTATGTATGCTAAATGTATGGTAAGATTTGAACTGTTAGTAACTAAACTTATATGATCTTAACTTAACTTATAGGAGCTGAACTTAACTTATAGGAGCTGAACTTTTCTAAACTTAATTTTGTTGAACTGAATTTATAGGATCCGAATTGAACTTATAGGATCTGAACTTTTCCTAATTATACTTATAAGAGCTGAACTGACGGGGTGACTTTATGTCCAAAAGAACAGAGCATATACCTCGTGATTGCATTGAAAGTCCTAGACCTTTAATTAGACTCCTCTAATTAGTTCATTAAATTACATTAACTTAATGATTTAGGATCTAGTTATCATGCATGCAAATATAAAAGCATAAAAGAAAAGATAAGACGAAAATATCCTTACATTGGGAATTTTCGGTTCAATATGGGCACAATAAGAACTTCTTCTTATTGTTCTTGAGCATGAAATTAATGGATGATCCTCCATAAAACAACCTCCAAAGTAGAAGGTCTCCTTCTAGTTGCACCCAAGATTAAACCCAAATAATCTTACCTTATTTTTAACTAGATAATAAGTAAGACAAAATACTACTAATATTATTATATTACTACACTAGTAATATGTGAGAATATTAGTGTATAAGAGAGTTTAGAGAGAAGTTGAGTTTAGAAAGAGAAGTGAAAATAAGCAAAATGAAGTAGTGTAAAAATCAACAACTATTGTTCATTATATGGTACCTATGGCCGGACCACCCAAGTCCAAATGGCCTCTTATTTTGTTTAATTTTATTCACATGCAATAAGGTGGAGTGTAGGAAATGTTAGTATGATTAAAGCATGTAGGTAATGTCACCATCAAAAAGGAGAAATTGTGTAAGAAGAAAAGAACAAAATCATTTCTTCCTACACATGCCATAACCGGCCACATGTGGCTTATTATGGTCCATTTTTATTTTTGATATTTGTCCCACAAATACTTATTAATCATATGCTTAATTATCTTGTATAATTAAGTGTTAATTTGATCATATAACAATTATATGACACAAATAAATAAATAATATGTACTTAACTTTTAAGTAGTATTTTACCATTATATCAATATATAATGGGTCCCACAATGCTTAGTTAATTTATTTTACAACTCCTTGTAAATATAATTAACTTATTACCTCTACCTCAAAATATATGCATAACCTCAACTAATTTAATGAATTTAAAGATTATTCACTAAATTAAATCTTATTTAATCGTATAAAAATAATACGTAAAATTTATTCAGTCAGTTATCGTATAATTGACTAATAAACTGAACCTGAATGAGTTCCTAACTCAATTCCAAAATACTCTCGTAACTAAACCGTACATATCAAATATATAATCCTCTAATTTTAAACTGTATCGTATACAAATAATTAGTATCTATTGGGTCTCATCCTATAGGTGTGACCTAAAGGTGATCAGTTGGTGAATTACCGCAGTCATACGACAAGAACGTCAAACCTTAGTAAGCCAAAGTGTTACCGATTACGTTAATCAACTGACGTGGAAGAGTATCAAAATATACTAATCATGCCACGTATATTCCAAATGAGATTTATTATATAAATGCACTATTGTGGAGGACACTTATTCCAACAATCTCCCACTTGTCCGATACAAGTTGTGCATGTAGCGACACTATTGTGGAGGACTCCTACTCCAACAATATCTCCCACTTGTCTCGGCAAGTTGTGTGCTACCGATTCTCTTGTCTCTTTGTGTCACATCCTCCCACTCAGCGCAAGGTGTCTTTCAGGTCGCACTTGCGATTGAAAAATATAAATAGAGTGGTTTCTCGATCTGGGAGAGTAACTGTCTGACCGGAAAATCTACCAGAGATCTCTTCCGAGCGTGGCCACGCATTTCCAGTTACTACTCCTCGAGTGGCCCGAAGATGTTAATACCCAACGTGGGTGGACAATTCCTGTTGACCCATCTTACACTGTATGAGGCAGATCACCATGACCCAGAAGATGTCCATCGGCCTCCTTTCACGGCACGACCTAGGGCAAAAACCAAAAATCAATCGGGGAAAAAAAAACTAACCAGTCAGGTATATGGTCGCCAGTCTAAAGAAATGACTCATAGGAATAAAATAGAAATCCCCGCCACGACCAGGCTTCAACAATTTTGATAAGGGACTCTATTATGGTCACTGCCCGACAGAGTGTCTCAACAGTCTGTCTATGTAAACGACCAGTCATCTCCATGACCCCATGGTGCTGAACCAACCATCGATCGACTTACAATCTAGTCACTTCGAGACGTCACCTCAAATGAGTGACTAGGGACAAAATACTAAGTTCATCATGTTCACTTGACTTGGGTTTAACCTTTCTTTCAACTAATTCGGATAAACAAAGTATTAAAATTTAGTCAAACTAAATAAGTGAGTTTTTAATGAAACTCTAACAATGAATGCGATTATCAAATATTTGGAAAAATTGATACGCTATCAATAATTTCATATCTCATAATCTATAGCAATTCAGGTACATATTTCAATCCCATTAAAATGACATGACTATCATGTTCAACCTGCAATAGGCATGGTAATGGATTAGCAATACTTGCATCTTTCCTACCGTTCTGATTGCTATTTCTCTTTGTCTACGTAATCTTATATTACATAAAACTTTCTGAGTACGAGTCTAGGTTTGAATCTAGACTTAGGACTCTTGACCTAAAGGTAGCTCCCACTGTTTTACCAGTATAATGGGATAGGGTATACAGCTATAGGAACTACTTCTAGTCCCTCCAATACTGTCGAATCCAAGCTACTTTCATATGCATCATCATATGATGCAATGTACTCTATTTCCGTTGTGAAATCCGCAATGATAAACTG
Source organism: Heliosperma pusillum (assembly GCA_022085475.1). Taxonomy (NCBI): domain Eukaryota; kingdom Viridiplantae; phylum Streptophyta; class Magnoliopsida; order Caryophyllales; family Caryophyllaceae; genus Heliosperma; species Heliosperma pusillum. Next base: position 27,956 of record JAIUZE010013230.1, read on the forward strand.
CCTGGAACACTTCCAGCGGATACATGACATTTATATTTGAAAATGTCACTCCTACTTGGAACCTTTCTAATAGTGTTTTCTGCTTGTAACTCTTCCAACAGACAAATCTTCTATAAAACACAGCCAGTTCGTGATTTCAAATCACTTTGATTAGATTGGAAACTATAGCCTGTGTAACCACTTACACACAACTCACTTTAAACTCCAAACACATGGAATATATCTTTAGTCCTTCGCAAGTACTTAACAATGTTCTTTATGGCTATCAAGTGACTCGCACTTGGATTTGATTCCAAATGATTCGTCATACTCAAAGCATGCAAAATGTCGGATTGAGTATACATCACAGCGTTTATAATTGATCCCGCAACGGAAGCAAAAGGAATCAATTATCATGTGTTCAACTTTCTTGAACTAGTCGAAGATCTTATCAATATAAGAATTTTGACTTAATGCTAATATCCTTTTAGATTTATCTTCATAAATGCAGATATCTAAAAGATGTATTCTACTTCTCCAAAATATTCCATCATCTAAAATGATCAATATGTCTCCACATATAAGACTGATGCACACCACATTACTCCCACTAAACTTCATGTATAAACATAATTCCTCGAGATATCGAGAAATATTTTACAACATGATTGACACACTAATTCCAACTCTTTAGTGCTTACTTAAGACATACTCTTAAGCTTGCAAATTAACTTAGGATAATTAGGATCTACGAACCCACAGGTGAATATAAAATATACTACCTCTTCTAGAATCGTATTCAAGAAGGTGGTTCTTGAGATCCAGTTGACATCATACTATTATGATATGCTGTAATCGCTAAGTATATTCGAATGGATCGAAGAATTAAGGTTGGTGCAAAACTCTTTGCCTACCAATTTATCTTTGAAAACATTTTAATGTTCATCCATGCAAATTTCGATCTTAAAAATCAATTTACATTGAAGAGGTCATACTTTTCAAGTAATATTTACCAGGTCACATACCTGACCATCATGCATGGAGTCCATTACGAATCACATGACTCTAAGCCAGAGCAAGAAATTGGGACTAGAAACAGTCTTTTATAAGTCACGGATTAGAATTCATCACTATTAAGGAGTGATAAAATTCCACCTGACCTCTTAGATTCCGAAGAAACTACTACTGAACAAGCAATGAGGAAACTTTTTCCAGACCATTTGCTCAGTTTTGTGGCTCTTGAAACATTTTCTCCCACTCTGTCTTATCAAGAAATAATCATATTTTTATTGAAAGACTGTGACACCCTCAAATTTGCGGAAAGATAAACACGTAATTTAAATAAATAAGAGATGAGAATACGTTTCTAATAGGTTCACTTTAGTGAAAATCGGTAAATTTTAAAACCAGAACCTACTATTAAATATATTCATCATAACAAAGGTGTCATAAATAAAAAGGTTCATAACAAAAGGAAAATAATATTATACATAAGAATTATCCAAAACGGGAGACATATCTCACGTATAAATACGGAAATAAAAGAGTGGATAATAATATACAATCTAAGAACCGACTATAGGTCCAAGGTAAATACTTCACTCGCTAGCTCGTCAATTGTACCCAAAGTATTGCATCACAAACCTGCCAACCGC
>JAIUZE010013231.1:0-10419 GCA_022085475.1 Heliosperma pusillum
TGTTTCATTAAACTCGACATTTCGTGGCTGGGAGAACTCGGAGTTACTCCACACTGACTGTGGCTTCCGTGTTTATATTTAATGCGGTCGAACAGGTGGTGAATGCATATTTGGGGTACATTGACGAGCTAGCGAGCGAAGTATTACCTTGGACCTATATTCGGTTCTTAGATTGTATATTATTATACACTCTTTTATTTCCGTATTTATACGGGAGATATGTCTCCCGTCTTGTATAATTCTTATGTATAATATTATTTTCCTTTTGTTATGAACCTTTTTATTTATGACACCTTTGTTTATTCATTTAAATTATTTTTTTTCTTTCCGCAAATTTGAGGGTGTCACACTCTCAACATGTAGTTACTGCAACCATTGTTGTTAAATTCCCGATATTGATCGTAGGATCTTACGATTCGAGGATCCAAAAAGTGGCGTCTGATCCCGAACTTCGGTAGGATTTTAATTTTGTAGGATCTTACGATTCAACTTATCTCAAATTTTTTAAAAGTGGAATTTTAACCCGATTCTACGATCCTACGCTTTTACAACCCTATCCTACATTATTAATGTTTTTATTTTTTCGGTTTCTAAAATTTCATAAATAAGTTTTAAGATAGAAAATTACTATGTACGTATCAATTTGAGGGCACATGAGAAGATAATAATATTTTGAGATTTCAACATAAGATTTTAACATATTTTGATAATATAATTACGTATCTTTGTTGATTTGGGGATCTTACGATCCTACAATTCGATCCTAGCAAACTCATCGATCCAAAGTAGGATCAAGATCCTAATAACATTGACTGCAACCCATGTTAGAGCACAGAAATTTGGTTGTACAAACTTTGAATATAGTTTTTTTTTCTATTATGTTTCTTTTCAAAGATCGTTGTTATTCTATCTTACTAAGTTTATTTATTTACAGAAGGTAACTGGTCTTCTTGGTTTTTCTCACCCATTAAGGTTAACAATGAAGTTCCTGAAGTTGAAGAGCACAGATATTGGGTTGTTGACTTTTATTTGCCGTCTCTATATTAATTAAATTACAGTATATACTCTCAATTGTTACACTTTAGGGCACACAAAAACATGGAAGAAATTAGACGCATTAGAGAAGCTCTACAGTCTAAAAACTGGTGAAAGCTCAACACATCGACGCACATCTCAAAGTGGAAGTACAAAGACAATAATCTCAATTGCCAGTCTAAGCGACTAAGACGTAACATTTTCAAAGATAGTTTACAAATATTTTCGTATGTAAGTTACATCTTATACTAATGGAACATGTCTGATAAAATAATTATTGTAGGAAGGAGTTACAGTTTGGATACAGGAAAAAATAACATATATTGTCAATTTAGATAGATGCTTTTATATTTCCTGCAACGTTTGCACACATAAGGCTGAATCAGAGGTTGGAAAAATATTCCACCGCGATAAATAAGCTCCCCCACATACAGGAATTGCTGTTTATAGGTGTGTGTTCGCCGTATATTCCTTCTATATCTATCTTAGATAGTTGTTTATTGGTAATAAATTTGTTTTTGTTACGATTTCTCGTCCTAACTTTGCTTCTAAATAGGTATGATCTCCGAATCGTCTTCGCAGATGAAATTGCATCGACAAAAATTACTCTTTTTTCTGATTTAGCGGAAACCGTGCTAAATAGAACAGCCAAAAAAATCAGTCTTTATTCACCAGAAGTATAATTCTCTTGCTTAAATACAATTACAATTGTAATGACTTTAGATATATAACTTTACATATACAAAATTAGCATCCTTTTAACTTTTTTTTTGTATGTGCACACAAAGGAACATCACTCGTTCGCTAAGGAAATTCTGGCTTCTATAAAAAATCGCATCTTCGTCATCAAACATGTGACTTTCATAATTGAAGGCATTAGAAGAGAAATGAAGTTTCGAACACTTCATGTCGAAGAGATCTTCAACTGACATGTTGCCTATAATATCCTCTGTAGATGACCATATGAACTTCCAAACTTTTATTAGTAAATAACCAATCTTGTGTATGTTGCTGATCGGAAGTGTTGTGTAGTGTGTGTACACTCCATGTTTTTAAGTTGCTTTGTTTTGTAGATAAGCAAAATTACAGTAGTCGGACATGTTACTTTATTTGTGCTTGTAATATAATAATAATGTATATACTAACTTTTTTTGTATGCTTCTTATTTAAATGACAATGCAATTTTTTGTTAAAGAACCTCCTAATTAAAGTAAGCTCATACATGCATACGGTTACGGACACGTGAATAGTAAGAAAGTTTGCCACAAAAGATTCTAAATCGACCAAACTGTGGCTTTAAAGCTTTCGAGAATGGATATGTTTAACCTACTTTGTTGTGTGAGGGATAGTTATCCATTAAACTACATGTGGATAACTTTATCGGATACACTTGATGGTTTGCTACAGAACTTTGAATCTTACGTTTGATAGCTAAGTGAAATGTGTTTAGATATCGATGTATGTAGAGCTTAGACGGATGCACGCCTAAACGACCTTTGCAAATTAACGTAACAGATTGCATCCCATTACAACCTAAATAACATTTTTACACTATAAATACATTGACAAGGGGTCTCAGATACTAGACGTAGCCATTTCCGCTGAAAAATATGGGTATTGTGAATTACTTTCTCGTCAAGGATACCTCCTTTGTTATATTTTTTGTCTTCTCGTTTTCATACCTACCTTTGAATTTAAACCAAACAATTATTCATTTGTACATTTGCTGAAATGTTTTTAGATTATCTTTTATTTATTTCTTATTCAGTTGTACAGATATGATGGACACATCAGACAGAGTCCTAGAAGTTAATCTGAAGTTAATCTTAAATGACTTATTGAAGCAAATTAAACTACCAATAGCGGAATTTGGAATTCACGCTGTAACAGATGATGAGCTTCGTGCATATGCTCAAATTCATGGCGTTGGAGATCCTCCGAAAAAGTTCAAATTCGTTGGATCTCCTTCAAAGCTTATTAGTCCGTCGCAACAAAAACGTACTCGCAAATCAATTACATTTCTGAGAGATCTTTACGGATTTGATGTTTTAGATTTCAACTATTACGAGATGCTACGTCTTAAGCACAACTATCAAGTTTTGGAAGAAAATTACGAAAGTCTTTTAAAAGAGTCACTCGATAATGCGCTTACGCATGTACTCGTATCACTTTCAAGTGATGAGTAATCACAAAGGTTCTTTCAATATGGACATATGATATATTAGGTAATATATGTATTATAAATAAATGGACTTGTAAAACACATAAGATTTAGACCTATGTACACAAATATATAAAAAATACTTTTTTTTGCCATTTAATGTCGTTTTTCCGTACTTCATATTGAACATAATAAAAAAAGGTTGGATGCCGCGTGCTACCGCGACGTTCCAACTAGTTTAAAGAAAAGAGGATAAGCTAACGACAAGTTTGACGGCGTATGATTGTATGTATGAGGTTAATAATTTAGGTCCTCATTTCTCTATCTCTTGATATTTGAAGTCCTTATACTCCTTTCGTCCCGATCATTTGTTTACCATTTTTATTTTAGGGTGTTTCATTTATTTATTTACATTTTTATATTAGCATGTTAACCTATGAGTAATTGGATCACACAATGGGACTATTTTCCACTTGTCATCCATCAAGTACAACTACAAATGGTGCCTCCCATTTTCTTAATAATTGTGCCAAAAACAAAGGTAAACAAATGACCGGACGGGAGTATTACACTTAACTCGAAAAGAAACCCTTGAAACATATAAAGGGAAAAACGAACTACTTCTCTTGTTCATCGTCACTCTCCAGCAGTTCTTATTAATCTAATCTAAGAGTTAAGAAATTGGAACTGTTATTCCTTAATCAGGTACAAATTCCTTGTCTACACTTCTCTTTCCAGATGTTAACAAACCTTGGATTATAATTAAATTCACTTATCTTCATTCAAAATTGCTGTTTTCTGTGTGTGTTTGTGTTTGGATTCACACAAATAGATGCTACCATTAGAAATAGGTCTTATGTTTTTGCTACATTATAATCAAATCAGCATATTACTCGGCACTGCTTATCTTGGTTTGTTTTAGCAGCGATATTGAACTTGCTGATTGTTTAATTTTTTTTTTTATCTGGGTAAATTGACTTGCTTATCTAATAATAATAATTCAATGCTAATTTGTTTATGTTTGATAATTTGGGTTATGGGTAAATTAGCTTGTTTATGTTTTTTATAATTTGGCCAATCTACCAACTACACATTGATAACAAGCTCTACTTTTGTAAAGAAGCACGGGCGATAAACAATTGAGATAACTCAGTATGCTCTTCGGTTTCCTTTTATGTTTGCTTTAGCGCCAAATAAAAAGTGACTCATTATGGCGTCCTATGAATCCCAGGTCTTTGGTTTTTATATACTCCGCGAAGCAAATTATTTAACATTGCGGATGAGTATTGGGTTTCAAATTTTAAATGGCTTCTCCTAGAATGTTATGGGATGTTGCCAAGAAATGTTTTACTGCTGGCCTTATAGGCTTGGCTGTTTCTGACCGTTTTGGGTGTGTCACGCACATTCGTGGACAATCCATGTCTCCAACATTGAATCCTTCAAATAGTAGCTTCACTGGTAAGGTGCTATTGTATGATGAATCATGAACACAGTGATTATAAGAAATAGTTTTACCTTCCAGGCAAGGATGATTGACCCTCTTCTTTTTTTTTTCTGCAGATTATGTTTTGGTTGAAAAGATTTGCCTTAGGAGGTATAGCTTTTCGCATGGTGATGTGATCGTTCTCTCGTGAGTTTCTCGTATGACTCTTGTAGTTGTTGTTGGAAAATATCAAGAGATGCTGATATTGTTATAGCTTGACCCCTACAAACTGTCTCTCATGTTTAACCTGTGACATGGTTAGAGTTGTAGAGAATAAATTTCTCATGCAACCTAACTTAAATTTGTAAAATGATTGTGATTTGTTTGGGGGAGGGGGTTGGTATGTGTAGAACTTTGGAAGTGCTGCTTATTTTATCCATTTAGAACGTTAGCATTGTAAAGTTAGGAGCTGAAGAACAAGATTGCAAGTTCATCAACTAAAATATCAAATGATTTGGGCTATACTTTCTTAACCATGTTCAAACCTAGGCCGCTGTACTCAGTTGCAAGTATCACAATTTGATGCAAGTCTGAGAGTTGCATACAACTATCTTGTGAATATTGTTCATGTTTTGAGCCTACAATTAATTGTTAAAGAGTAGTGTAGTGTCATGCTGTTTCAACAGTCAACGCCAACACTGTCAAAGTGAAGTGCTGAAGGAACATAGTTTCGAAGATGAAATCATTTTATTTTTCTGTCATCAAATGCTTCTCTAAATTGTGATGCTTCTCTTTCCTTCCGTGGAAACCCTATAGGTCTCCAACTAACCATAAGGAGAAAAATGTGAAGAGGATCATTGCTTTGCCTGGTGATTGGCTCAGACTGCCTGATATGCATGATACAGTGAAGATTCCTACTGGCCATTGTTGGGTGGAGGGAGACAATTCAGCGACCAGTATGGATTCAAGATATTTTGGTCCAGTATGTATTCTTTGATTGTAGTTTATTGTTACTCGGTGCTTTATCATTTTGCTTCGTATATACTCTTGTATCCCATCATTCTACTTCTTTGTTTACCCACTTCACATTGATGATTGTATGTATATTACTGGTTCATGGTTGTCCACCCTAGCTCACTTTAGGATTAAGGCTTTGTTGGTGGTGTAGCTGTAATGGCGCCTGGAAGTTATATGAGGACTGATACATTGTCACTAAGCCATTCTGTGCGTTCTAGTTTTCCTTTTTGTTTTCAAACGGCACTAATTTTTCCAGAAATTACTCGCATTATTGTTGGGGCCTTTAAAGGCATATGTTGTGGCCAGTATGAGTTGTTCCCCTATTTTTAATAATAATCAATGTGTGCTACTTTGTCGTGGCTCTGAATGCTTGAACCTAGAAGAAATCCTGCCTTTTGTCCATGGAATTGCTGCTTTTTATCATACATATAAGGACATTGACATAAACTTGAGCAAGTAACAATTGGATGGATTATCAGTATATCAAAGATCTACAACTTGTTGCCAAAAAAAAAAAAAAAAAAGAAAAAGATCTACAACTAAAAGTAATGAGAGTTTGTGCATTGATGCATGAGTCAGCCAAATCCCATGACGTGAGATAAGGCGTTAATTCTCATGAATCATGATATTAATTTCTTCCCAGTTTGTTGTATAGGATACCAGCACATTAACATTCCCTGCTAAATATGTCGTCATAATTATAAAATATCTTCATGTCAGAATAATAATGATATACGGAGTACTAAACAACATTCTACGGAGTAATATTATTTGGGCCTTTCTCCTATTGAGCAATCATATGTAATAAATTTGTTCTCCAGTAGAGTTTTAATTTCTTTTCCCTTCCCCTTTTTTATGACTAGAGATGGAAGAGGGCACATGAGCTCTTGGGCTGGTCATGGCCCATTTTAGCATGACAGGGATTGGCATGGCCCAACACGGCATGCCATGGGCCGTGCCAGGGCTGAGCTTTTAGAAAAAAGACCGTGCCTAGCCCAGATGGGTAAGCGTGGCCTGGGCACACTCAGAATTCAAAGAAATAAGGCTAAAGGAGAGGAATTGCTTGGCACGCCAAGCACAGCACGACATGGGCCGTGAGCCATGCTTGTGACGCCATTTCATTTCACTGGCTCGTCACGGCACGAAGCCCACCTTCCCCTGCCTAGAGCGTGCTATTGTCTTCTCCTAGGAACGGTGGGCTCCTAACCCATCTCTACTGACAATAGCACCTAACAGTGAGAAGACAATAGCACCCAACTAGGCACAACCGGCACGGCCCACTTCCATCTCTACTGACAATAGCACCTAATAGTGAGAGCCTTTACAGTGGATTGCACTTTATCTCGATAGATAATCAGGAGTACCGTATATCAAACTAAAAAATAGAATTTGGATGATCTTCCAATGCTTTTTTCTAAGATTGTCTGAAGTGAAGTTTACATTTTTCTTGCAGGTTCCTCTGGGTTTAGCTGAAGGTAGAGTCACACACATTCTGTGGCCTCCTCAGCCAATAGGCAGAGTCGAATCACAAGTTCCACAAGAACGCCTTTCACGGTTTTGAGAAGTAGGCGTCGGAAACAATTTTTTTTTTCTTATTAATTTTGTTTTTTATATACCGAGGTTTCAAATCCACTTTTTGTGCATTCTGTTGAACTCCACAATTTTGACTGCAGTTAGTATTGTAATTGTGCGTTTTACATGAGGTTAGATATTGGCTTAAATTCTGCTTACAGTTTAGTTGCTGTTCGAGAGTGCAATATGTAGTGAGCAATCACTAATGTGAAACACTAGACGTAGTTAGGACTTGACAAACGCATTAATCAGGTTAGGTTCGGATCATGCCAGGTCGGTTAGAGTTACTTTCGGATTTGCAAGAGTTTGGGCCAGTTTGGTCGGGCCGAGTCATTTTGGGCTCGTCATTTTTTGGGTCAACTATTATAAAGATTTTTTTTGGATCGGGTCAATTCGGTTTTGGGTCAAGCTCATGCCTAGTTCGGGTGTTGGGTCGAGTACGGGTTAGGTTATTCTGGTCAGGTTAATTTTGCTAGTAGTTGCTGACTAGCTAGATGATGAAATTATTGAATGGTGGTATTTGACAATTCAACTTGACTTTGAAACTTCTAAGCATCGGTGCTATAGTGCCAAACGCTCGAATGAATCTTCATACAGCATTCCCCAATATTTGAATCTTACTCCCTCCTATTCATAATAACTTTCCCCCTTTCCATTTTCATCTATTCACAATACCTTATCCCTTTTCTTTTTTGGTAAACTTTTAAACTTATTTTAATCACATCACCCCACAACAATACCCCACAATACTCATACTTTATCTTATTTTAATCACCTTATCCCACAACAATAATTATTTTAATCACTTCACCACACATTAATACCTCACAATACATCTCCTCTCTCCAATCACCTTACTCCACCACAATATTTTACCTTATTTAATCACCCACCCTTAATTTTTGGTCCATTCTTGATTGGGAAAAGTTATTATGAATAGGAGGAATTATTATATTAAGGTGCTTTAGTTATGATCTTGCCTTCAAATCAACATGAAAAAACTTCATTGTCCCAGATACGAGTATGAAACAATCTTGGGTCTTCCGGTTAGTGTTAGCCCTTTATTAAGATTGTCAATTCGTAAAATACAAATTCTTCTTTGTTTCCTTCTTAAATAGAAAAATTGTAATTGTCATTATTTTATTTGTTTTCTTAATAAAGTATGAGTGATTTTGAAGGGAAATATTTGAGGAAAGCATTTTTAAAATAATGCTAAAAAAATAAGTATTTGTCGTTTTTGTCGTTTTCAAAACTATTTATCAAAATGGTGTCCACGTAGAGTCGGATTTTCAAAACCTGAAATATAGAACAACACGCCATTGGGAATGGCGTGTCTTTAATTTTTTTTTTATTTTTTTTAAAAAATGGTATTGCTCATAGACACACCAATGGGAATGACGTGTCTTCTTCAGAAAACCCGCCATTCCCAATGGCGTGTTTGCTTTAATCCATTTTTGTAAGTTTGCATTTTTTTACTCACTAGAAACACGTCATTGCCAATAGCGTGTTTCCTCCGTATTTTTTTACCAAGATGACACCAAATAATCTACCCTTATTATTAACTAGATAATAAGATAGATATAATACTACTAATATTATGACTATATTACTACACTAGTAATACTTAGTAAATATTAGTATATGAGAGTTTTAGTGAGAAGAAGAATTTTAGAAAGAAGTATGACAATTGAACAAAAATCAAGTCATGTAAAATGAACAACTTTTTGTTCATTATAAAGGCCATTTTGGCCGGTCATGTAGTCCATAATTGGACTCTTATTTTGTTCAATTTGATCACATGCATTTGAGTGGAGTGTTGTAGTATATGTGATGATTGTATTATACTTGTTATGTCACTTTCAATAAGTAACTAAAGAGTAAAAACAAGAACAAAATCATCACCCTTGTTACTACATCTTAACCGGCCACTATTGGTCTAGTTAGGTCCATTTTGATTTTTGATATTTGTCTCACAAATACTTATTGATCATATGGTTAATTATCTTGTATAATTAAGTGTTAATTTGATCATATAACAATTATATGACTCAATTAAATAAATAATATGTACTTAACATTTTAAGTAATATTTTACCATTATATCAATATATAATGGGTCCCACAATGCTTAGTTAATTTATTTTACAACTCCTTGTAAATATAATTAACTAATTACCTCTATCTCAAAACCTCAACTAATTTAGTAATTTAACGATTAATTACTAAGTTAAATCTTATGTAATCGTATTAAAATAAGATATAAATTTATTAGTCAATTATCGCATAATTGAAAAATAAGCTTAATCGAATTTGAGTTCTTAACTCAATTTCTAACAATTAACTCTCGTACATATCGAATATATGTAATGTACTAATTAACTGTATCGTATACAAATAATTAGTTACTATTTGGATTTCATCCTTTAGGTGTGACCGAAAGGGATCAGTTGATCACCGCCGTCAAACGACAATAACGTCAAACTCTAGTTAGCCAACCGTTATTGATTTACGTTAATCAACTGACTAATCATATATGTAGTCAATAATTATCCCAATTATATTCCATAATAAGATTTATTATGTGGCGCACTATTGTGGAGGACACCTACTCCAACAATCTCCCACTTGTCTGACACAAGTGTGCGTCACCGATTCTCTTGTCTCTTTATCACATCTCCCACTCAACGCAAGGTGTCTTTCAGGTCGCACTTGCGATTGACAATATCTAGAGTGGTTTTCTCGATAGGGAGAGTAACTGTCTGACCGGAAAATCTACCATAGATCTCTTTCCGAGCGTGGCCACGCATTTACAGTAACTGCTCCTCGAGTGGCCTAAAGATGTTTTTACCCAACGTGGGTGGACAATTCCTGTTGATCCATCTAATCTGTATGATGCAGATCACCATGATCCAGAAGAAGTCCATCGGCCTCCTTTTACGGCACGACCTAGAACATCAACCAAAACCAATCGGAAACTGCACCGACTCAGATAGACGGTCGCCAGTCAAAAGAATCGACTTATAGGAATAAGATAGAAGACCCTGCCAAGACCAGGCATCAAATAATTGATTTAAGGGTCTCTACAATGTCACTGTCCGACAGAGTGTCATACAGTCTATCTATGTAAACGACCAGTCATCTCCATGACCCCATGGTGCTGAACCAACCATCGATCGACTTACAATCTAGTCATTTCGAGACGTCACCTTAT
>JAIUZE010013232.1:0-41827 GCA_022085475.1 Heliosperma pusillum
TCTCCCGTTTTGGGAATATTTCTTTTGTATAATATTATTTCCTTTTTGTTATGAACCTTTTTATTTATGACACCTTTGTTATGTATTCTCATCTTTTATTTAGTTAAATTATTTTTTTTCTTTCCGCAAATTTGAGGGTGTCACATAAAAGATAAATATCTTTCTTAAAGATAAAGCTAGGGTTTAGAGTTTACCTCTCATATGCTTCTACTATAAATACTCCATTGATCTCAAACATTCAACAAGACTTTTATGCACATTTGAGAGAACTTTACAAATTGATTCTAAACAAACTTTGAGCAAAATATTTATTATTTTTACTTGTTTGTTTCGAAAAAGTCTAGCATCAATTATTGTCAATCACTCGAGTGAAATACGTTATTGGATAATAGTACATCACATAATCTTACTTATTCTTTAACAAGAATCTTTGTTAGTTATATTGTACTTTCTTATTAACGTAAGATAGTATAGAGTATTTAGAGATACTCAATCTGAGTTATAATCATAGTTGATTACACGAGTGGGTTGATAATTTTTGTAATCCGTAGAGATGTACTAAGAATTATTAATCAAGAATAGTGAACGTAGGTTTCCATTTGTGAAACTGGACCACTTCAAAAATCTCTTGTGTCCCCCATTATTTCTTTATTTCGTTACTCACATATTTCATTGATTAATTAATTGGTTGAATTTACTCAATAAAATCAAGTAATTAATTATACATCATATAAATAAAAAAAGTGGAGCTAGTTTTTAATACTCGATTCCCCCCCCCCCCCCCGCTCTTTCGTATTCGATCAATAGACTCTACACATATACATAGAGCAACTTGAATGTCAAACACACAATCATGATAATAAAAGATATACACGAACAAGGGAAATGAAACAAAAGGCTTATCGAATAGAATATGACCGGAATCAAGGACGAAGTCCTAAGTGTAGCAATTAGATAGATTAGAGATAAATAAACCGAAAAGCTTTCGCTCTAAGAGGGAGAAAGCCTAAGAACTGGGAAAAATACTAAACACTTCACTCAAAAACCAAAATCATCATGGTCAAGTTCTCGGACATTTTTGCCAAACCTAAATCATAGCCAAATTATTCGGCAGAAGCCGAGTACCCCAACTTTGGCAGTTACGGCCAACGATGGGGGCGGACGAGTAAAACCGTACCAATCTCGGCAGTAACGGCCAACGAGAAAGGTTGTCTCTAAATCATACACTCATACTCCGGCAGTTATGGCCAACGGAGATGAACAATCAAATATGGTCAAGCGAGTACGCTACATGCAAATGACACCACCTCTCAAGGATACAACATTTGACGGTGCGCTTTGCTCAGCTCACTTTGCGGCCTATTTTCGTAAAATGGTCATATCTCACTCACTTCTTGGTAATTTTGGGTGTGTGACCTACCGTTAGAAACCGTAAGAGAACAAGATAACTCCTTGATTTGGAATTACATCAATATCATTTCTAGAACTCGAGATGTGAGCGTTTAAAGTTGACCCTTCATGTAGACAAATTCCAAACTTGCTTTTCTCATTCCAATTTTCATTCCAACTTTCATTAAACTAGTTTAAACATCTTAGTACCCATTCTAGCACCTCAGATGAAAATGTAAATATCCAAAAAGGATTCCCAAGCCTCATTTATGATTTAGACTCGAATTTACAACGGTCGATTCCAAGAATAGCCAACAACCCAAAACCGCAACTTTATCCAAATCGCTCCAACTTCAAAGTTAAGCACAAAACCACTAAACTAACTTGGAAGTGCCTCAATGAGCATAAGACTAACATGTTTGTGATATAAGAAACATGGAAGGAGCATAAGCATGATTAAATAACAACATTAGCACATACCCTTCATAAATTCACTCAATAACACATTTAATCAATTTATATGAACTCAAACTCATTTTTACTACCAACATCAATTCATCATCAATCGTTAATCCAAACAACATGGGAGCAACAAACCACTTAATTAAACATTCATAGCACAATTAATCAATCATTAAAGTTGTGAACACAAGAATAAGCAACACAGTTGAGGTTTATAACCCAAACTACCAATTTCCATCACTTTGAAACATATGAGACATAATTCAAAATTCAACATGTAAGAATCATGGATCTATATCAACAACTAACCAAGAACTCATCTTTCTCATAAATATTATCCTAAAACACATAGAAAACACATAAAAATGTGATAACGAGTAACCCGTCAACATTACCTCGATTAGCAATTCGAATCTTTGATTCTCAAGCTAACCATCAACCCACACGAATCCCTTGACCCAAAATCTTCAAAATACAACTTTTTTCGATAAATAACGAGATAAGAACCCAAACCAAAATTTCTGGAAAATTGGTCTTTATAGAAAATTTTAAAGTTTCGATCTTTTATTAGCTAGAAACAAAGAGGAAGGTGAGAGGATTTCGAAACATTAAACGGAATTGAATTTCGTTAAGAAACGAAGAAATTATTTTCGTCTTAAGTTTAGATCTGGACAAATGGCTTTTGTTTAAAGTTGGAGGAAATGAATATTTTAAGTTATGAAAAGGAATAGGAGGATGACAGGAGAAAATTGATATAAAAATTGTCAAGTTTCGTCGAGAGACGAATATATGGCATCCGTCTTAAGATCGAGGTTTTATGGAGGTTTTGGTGTTTGAGGAAGAAGATGAAGATCATATTGGTGTTTGGTTGTGGGTGTTGGAATGGAATGGATTTGAGCCATTCAAGTGTTTGGTTGGGGTGTTTTGGAATGGATTTAGAATCCTGATAGATTCTAATTCAACCCCAACCCCTTCGAATCTCATACCCACCTCTCCACTCAAGTTTCTAACTTCATTCCTTCTCCATATAATTCTAAAGTGAACCAAACACTAATTAATATGTATGGGGTTCTAAATCCACCCCTGATGGGATCTCATTCCATTCCAATCCATTCCGACCTTTTGAACCAAACGTCCCCTAAGTTGCTGAAAATTATAAGGAGGAAGGTGCGGATTTGTGGTGGTTTGTTATGAGAAGGTGAATAATAGAAGGCCTAAATTTCATTTTGGGTCAACTCACTTGGATTTTCGCGTAGAACCCGATTATGAACTCATAACGTACTGATATGCGACGGTTTCTACCCAAATAAACTAAATTCAATTTAACATTAATACATAGCTACAAAACCATAAATTATTGATTTTAAATATTTTAACCATTAAAGTAAAAAGAAATTTATAAAATTAACGACTTAGTAAATAACCATTATTATAAAATCAGGGATGTTACAGCTATGATACGAAATGTGACACTCATCGCTAATACAATAAAGTAAACACATAGATTGTAGTGAAAAATACGAGATTTTAAAAACTTTAAAAGTAAAACCGCAAATGTCACTAAATCATGAAAGCAAAACTTAGTTTAATAAATTTTATATACAAAATGTAACTTATTTAAATGCAAGAGACCTCGATTCATTGATAATTACACAAATAAAATGATAAAAACTACTATAAAACTACAACTGAAGGTCAATCGTTGTAAGCACACACAACGCTCGCTAGCTCACTCGTCAGAACCCAATTAAAATAGCAACCTGCAACCTTTTTCACATTCAATGGGGAGTAACTGGGGGTTCTCCTAGCCATATTATATAAAAAGACACATAAACAAGAATGATAGAAACATATATCAACATAAGCAATTCAATTACATTCCATAACATATGAGTAAGATTGAAGTTACTACATCATGCGATATATAACATTAAGACGATAATAGATGATAAACTAGCTTATATGAATCATGTGAGAGAATGATATGCGATATCATATACATATATGGAAGAATTGGGAACATGGCGATGATAGACTCGAAACGGGGCAAGACACACCTTGGCAATCATATAGGTACTAAGTGGCTTGCATCTCACCATTAGAAACCATATGATCAAAGAGGTTAGAAAACGGGGAAAGAATATGACAAGGAAAAATCAACAATTAAACATCCAAGGCATAGTCAAATGACATACATACCAATAATCCAATCGTACATCCAAATATATACATATCAAACCTACTCTAACGGTAAATGAAATGCACTAGCATCGGTACTTGGCAAGATGAGACAAACAAGTCTACAGGATAAGATGTGACACCCCACAAAAATGCAATAAAGTAAACACATAAAATTGCAGCGGAAATACGAAAAATTTAAAACGGGTAAAGGTAAAACCTCGAATGTCACTATAGATTATTCTTAAACCAAAACTTACTTAAAAAATATTTTATTCAAAACGGTAATTTGAATAAGGAAGAGGGATCCTGATCCCTCAGAAAGTACATAAATAAAATAGAAAGATCTAATATATACTACAACGCTAAGGGTGATTCGCTTTAAGTACAACGCTCGCTAGCTCACTCGTCAAACCCCCATGGAAACACCAACTCCTAACATGTTCATTAATTAAAAATGAACGCCACAGTCAGTGAGAAGTAATTTGGGGTTCTCCCAGCCATATCACATGAAAACAAACATAATTAGAGCATGTAAGCATACATTAGCATACATATATAAACATTATGCCAAATACCACGATCATTTCGTAGAAACGATCTAAGCATGTAAGAAGTAACAACAGTCCTATAAACACGACTCGGAAAGACTCACCTTGGCAACTATATCGCTACTAACGGCTTGTATCACACCGCTAGTAACTATATTATCAAAGAGGTTGGAGACGTGACACACAAGATGATAATACGCATCCAACCATCCAATACACAACCAACAAACCATCACAGGAAATAAACATACTCGTACGGTAAATGAAATGCACTAGCATTTGTACATTGCAAGGCAAGACGATTCTAGACTAATAATCCCGGTAGGACTACGATAATAATATGGTTCGAGTCTAAATCTGGCTAGACACTCGGGACAAAACGTGTACCCGATTTGATATATGGCTTGACGTGCACAGATCCAAGACTCGGTCGACAGAACGGAAGCCGGGTAACCCAAATCCGACAATACGACCAATGGCAGAGGCGGACAGGGAATGAGCATACCAATCCCGGCAGTATGACCAGCGAGAAAGGTTGTCACGATAATAAGTACTCATAATCTGGCAGTACGGCCAACGGAGATGATACATCAAACAAAGGTCAAGCAAGTACGCTACATGCAAAGACACACCTCGCAATAATACAACATTTGACGGCCAGGTTGATCAATGCTACGCGTTCGCCTCCCAACAACGTCAACATATTCCCACTAACATATGCACATGCACAAAGTAATGTACACCCATCGCTCCGACATCAAGTCTAACGAGTATAAGGGTACAAACGGGGAATAAGAGTTCCATATCATCCAACAAACATGACTCAACCGACTACTCAAGGTATAAATGACTCGAATGAGTGAAATATCCAAAACCGTAATTAAACATGTCAAGAACGCATAATATAGATGTAATAATGATAAAAAAAAAAGCATCAATACATGATACACAAGCATTTGACCAAGTTTAATAAGCATAGGTTACAAGAAACATCATCCAAAACAACACGTTTGGAAACTATCTAAAACAAGGGTAAGACCAATATGCGTAAGAAATCATCCGGGAACCGTCATTAAATATGTGAATAGGGTCTAATAAATGTTTTCCAATGATAAAAAAGGGTTAAAATATTCCCATCAAGCATTAGCAAATATATAGAGCATAAACAACAAGACAATGCAATAAAAGAGGTAACGGACCAACTATGCTTAACTCTGGAGGAAAGCACGGTGTAGTTGGGATAAGCACGGTGAGAACAACACGGTGTATGCGTCTCAGGAGGTATTATGCATGGTCTCTTTGAGGAAATAATGGTGAGAAGCGAACGGTGTTGCCTTCTCTAGAAGTGTTGCCTTCTCAGGAGGTATTATGCATATTATGCTTCCATTTTTCGTAAAATGGTCATATCTCTCTCATTTCTTGGTATATTTGGCGTGTGACCTACTATTAGAACCGTAAGAGGACAAGATAACTCCTCGGCTTAGAATTTTATAAATTGCATGTCTAGACCTCAAGCTATGAGTATTTCAAGTTGATGCTTCATGTAGACAAATCCCAAACTTCCTACTCCTATTCCAATTTTCATTCCAACTTTCATGAAACTAGTTCCAACACATTAATACTCATTCTAACACCTCAAATGAACATGTAAATACCCAAGAAGGATTCCGAAACCTCATTTACGCATTAGACACGATTATACAACGGTCGATTACAAGAATCGCCAACAACACAAAACCGCAAGTTTACCCAAATTGCTTCAACTTCAAAATTGGGCACAATATCATTAAACTAACATAAGACCTTCTGAATAAGTATAATTATAACATATTTGAGACATGAGAAGTATGAAATTAGCATAGGAATGATTAAATGACAACATTAACTAATCTTATTCATATATTCACTCAATGCCTCCATTAATCACTCTACATGAACTGAAAACTTCAAACAACATTCAAATGACTACTAACATAGTCGCTATCAACATAACACGCATAATAATTGAATTAACACACATAAAAGAGGGTTATCAACACCGATTAGTCATAAAGTCTATAACTTTACCCAATTTTATTATTAACTCATAAAGATATTATCTTTTCATCTTAAACCACTCAATCTACCAACCAAACATACAAACACATTTAATATCGTGTAACCCGCTACATTATTTTTTTATCACTTCAAAACTTTGATTTCCAAGCTAGCTATCAACATCTACGGATTTCTTGACCCAAATCTTCAAAATTCTACTTTTTAACGACAATTAACATGATAAGAAGATATACCAAAATTCAGAAAAAAAATTGTCTAAAAATTAAGTTCAAAGATTCATTGTTTTCTTACCTAGAAATAAGGAGGATGGTGAGAGGATTCAAGAACATCAAACGGAATTAAATTCGGTTGATAAAAGAAGAAATTATGCTCGTCTTAACATTAAATCTAAAAGATGCATTTTAAGAAAGTTGGAGGAAAATGAAGTTTTATTGTATCAAAAAGAAGTGGAGAATGAGAGGTGAAGATTAGACTAAAAATGAATGAGTTTATAATTGATGAGAAGATGAAGATGTTGCTGAAAAATTGAGGAGGGAGAAAGTGGTTTTAATGAGTTTGTCTTAAGAGTATGAGTAGTAATAGGCCCAATATTCAATGAGGGGTTTTACTCACTCGAATTTTCCAGTAGAGTCCAATTATGGACTCATAACAGATGGAAACGAAAAGCTTTCTACCAAACTAAACTAAGTTACTATTTAAGTCTAAAATTAAAGTTAACTAATGAAAATAATAATAACTAAATATTAATAAAATCAAATCGCTAAATTCACGGGTGTTACAATCACCCCTCCTTTTAAAAAGTTTCGCTGTCGAAACTTGATACCAGAATACAAAATTTTTAAGGACCAAAATCGGTTTTTAAAATCGACACGTAACACTTTTACAAGGAATGACATTTAAAAAACGAGGCTCTTCCCAAAAAGGGTTCATGAAGAGTTTTCTTAAGTATAAATCTTTATCAGTAGATTGAAAGAGTGCTCGTCGCGAACAAGAACTTTAAACATCTACTTCAAAGAAATATAAAAATAGTAAAACCAAAAATCAAGGCAAGCGTTAATAAGTGAGGAATTAGTCTTTAGACGTCTTCAACCATAAGTCTAAGCATTTAAAGAAACGCAAAATCCATAATATAAGTAAAATAAATCCATTTTCACAACAAAAGTAGAAAAAATTCATTTTCAGACTTCGTTGAAATGATAAATTCTAAACATAACATAACAATTTGGAAATTTTTTGAAAGTATAAACTCAAGACAACAATATATTCAACGCACATTGATGTGTGTCATTTCCGCAGTCAAAATTAAATTTATAAATCACTCACAAACTCTAGGTAACTAGCATAAGGTAAGCAATGGTCGAACCCACAAAAACTAATTTTATTATCTCGGATTGTTATTATATAGTATATATAAAGCTAATAATATATAAATGGCGGGTTTGTTTAATTTGGTTGTTTTCTATGCTAAACTAAGCTAAAAAGATAAGTGAATAACGATTTAAATTAAAGATGAGAAACTCTAATGACGAATAAATAGGAGGTATGTAATTTTGTATAGATATTGGGTCAAATCATCGATTCACTAACCAGTTATCGGATAGATTGGTTAACTAGCTAATCCCTTGTAAGGAAGTAAATTACTAGTTTTATCTTTCTTATTCGTTAAACCTCGTTAACCCACGCAAGTTTAATACTAACCAAATTATATCAAATTATCCATGTAAGCACAAATTAAATCAATAAATTCAGTCGCAATAAGATTACCGATCAATTAAATCTCATAGAACCATAAAGCTGCAACTCTATAAGACGTAATTATCAAACAAGATTCTAGCGATTAAAATAGACCAGTAAGCTGCAACCTATTCAAAACCACTATCAATCTAACAAAAAAGTCATGAGAATAACTCAGATGGCCAAGCCAAATTAATTAACACAAATCTGAAAGTTAAATTATGAACCTTGTATAAATACTCGAAAGACTAATTAATCATTCAAAACAATAACATAATCTCATGTACCCTAATATCCAATAGGCTATTAGACACTCCTATTGATAGATTAGTTCATACTAATGATAAAAACGGTAAAATAAGATAAGGGTTGAGAAATCTCATAGATAACGGATGGAAATTGATCCGAAATATAAGCAACGATAAGACGTTTCTCGAGACCATATGTGATAAGACGTCTATCATACTCATGACTCTAATCCTTTTGGTAGGACTACGATAATAATACGGTCCTATTCTAAACCTGACCAAACTCTCGGGATAAGACGTTTCCCGATTCGACATGTGGTAAGACGTGCCACATCCAAGACTCGGGCGACCGACCGGAAGCCAGTTCCCAAAATCCGGCAGAACGGCAACATATGAGGCAAATTGAGAATGACTGTACCAAATCCGGCAGAACGATAACGGAAAGGTCGTCAACGATAAAAAGCACTCAAGCTTTGGCAGTACGACCAACTGATATAATAAATCAAGCAATGGTCAAGAAAGTACGCTACATGAAATGACCCCACCTCGTCGTTGACAATATTTGACGGTCGGGTAGATCAACGCTACGCGTTCGCCTCCCAACAACGTCGTCATATTCCCAATAACATATGAAAAAGAACAAGAGAATGTACCCCCATTGCTTCGACATAAAGTGAAAAAACTATAACAAGGGTAAAAACGGGGAATGACAGTTCAACACCATTCAAGAATCACGACTCAACCAACTACTCAAAACCTACATGACATACATGCGTGAGACAATCCAAAATTGATATCAAACATGTGAATAAGGCGTAAGATAAATGTAAAAATTATAAAAAATAGTCAATACATGATACATAACCATTAGAAGAAATATATATAGCATAAACAACAAGACAATGCAAGAAAATAGGTAACATACCAACTATGCTTAACTCTCGAGGAAAGCACGGTTAAGTTCGGATAAGCACGCAGAGAACAACACGCTGCATGCTTCTATGGAGGTGTTACGCACGGTCTCTTTGTGGAAAGCGCGGTGAGAAGCACACGGTGTTGCCTTCTCTATAAGAGTTGCGCGCGGTGCGGACAACTCAACACTGTGCGTCCAGTTTTCGTAAAATGGTTATATCTCCCACATTTCTTATTCAATAAGGGAATGTGATCTAGTGTTAGAATCGTTAGAGAATAAGCTAACACCTCGACTTGGAATTACATAAATAACATGTCTAGAACTCGAGATATGAGCGTGTAAAGTTCACCCTTCATGTAGACAAATTCCAAACTTTCTTTTCCTTTTCCAAATTTCACTTCAAATTTAATGTAACTTGTTTAAACATATTAATACCCATTCTAACACGTCAAATGAACATGTAAATAACCAATAAGTATTCTCAAGCCTCATTTAAGCATTAGATGCAATCATACAACGGTCGATTCCAAGAATCGTCAACAACCCAAAACCGCAACTTTACTCAAATCGCTCCAACTTCAAATTTGGGCTCAATATCATGACACCAACATGTAATTTCATCAATAAGCATAAGACTAAGATATTTGAGACATACAAAACATGGAATGAACATAATAATAATTAAATGACAATATTAGCACATCTCATTCATATATTCACTCAGTGACATAATTAATCACTCTATATGAACTCAAAACTTCAAACAACATTCAAATGAACACAAACATGGTGGTTATCAACATATGAGGCATAATAATTCTATACACCCATGTAAAAGAGGGTTCTCAACACAAATTGGTCATAAAGTCCACAACTTTACCCAATTTTATTATGAACATATAAAGATAATATATTTCCTACTTAAATACTAACATGCAAGCCACACAAAGATGTAATATCAAGTAAAATGGTTACATTACCTTTTAGCACCACAAATCTTCAATTTTCGAGCTAACCATCAACACCCACTGATTCCTTGACCCAACTATTCAAAATCCACCCTTTTAACAATATTTTAGAAGAGAAGAAGAAGTTGAGTAAAATCTGAAAAATGAAATTTAAAATAAAGTTCAAAAATCCAATCATTTCTTACCTATACAGAAGAAAAAGGGGAGAGGATTCCTAAACATCAACTGAAACTAAATTTGGCTTAGAAACGAAGAAATTATTATCGTCTTAAGATTTGATCTAAAAGATGGGTTTTTATACGAGTTAGAGAAAGAGGAGATGTTATTGTATCAAAAGGAAAAGGAGAATGAGAGAAGAATAATGATACAGAAATCATGAACTTTCGTTGAGAAATGAAAAAATAACACATGTTTTTAACTTTTGTGTTTTGAATGATTAATGGAGGTTAGGGAGAGAGAAGTTTTGCTAAAATTTTGTGAAGAAGAGGAAGATATGAAGGCTCCCTTCAACAATTAGACCTAAAATCTTGACCTGATAAGATTAAATTTGACCCATACCTTAACGAGTCGGGTTTCACTCAAATTTCATGTAAAATCTACTACTACACTCTAAACGGACAATTAAGAAGCGATTTTGACCCAACTAACATAGGAATGAGATTTTCATAAAACTAAAAGCTAATAAAAAATAAATTCGCAAATTTAAAATTATTTAACGAATAAAAATAAAAGAGAATTTTAAAATCAGGGATTTAGTAAATTACCCATTATGGTAAAATCGAGGTTGTTACAACGAATCTTTGAACTTCTTTTGAACCCATTTTTCAAGAGTTTCGTGACCTCTATCGTAACTTGTTATTTGTCCTTAAAAGATTGAATTTTGCATATTTGGGTCAAGGAATCCGTGGGTGTTTATGGCTATCTTGAGAATTGAATAATTGAAGTGTTAAAAGGTAATGTAGACAGGTTATCCGATATTAGATTGCTTGAGTTGTTAATTGTCTTAGATTTGATGTTTATCATGTTAAAGATAGAATCTTTATCTATTCTTGTTTTGAAAATTATGATTATATGTTGAATGGGTTTTATGTGGTTCATTTATTGTTGTTTGTTGATATTATGTTTGTTAATTTATCACTTTTAAGTTGAATTCAATGTTTATGGTTATCATTAAATGTTTATAATCATCAATACATGTTTATTTATCATCCTTGATGTCAGTCTTGGTTATGTTGTGATACACATGAGGCTTTTGTTGTTGTTTAATATGAATTCGGGTTAGAATTGTCTTTGGTTGTGTATCGTACGAGTTTGTGCATACGAGCAGTTGTCCGTGTACCTTCTCGACCGAGTAGAAGACCCCACTTAACCGAGTGGTAAGCAGGGCACTCGACCGAGTGCACCTGAGAAACCTCTCATTTCTCATTTCTACTCGATCGAGTGACCCCCTTCACTCGATCGAGTGAGCCGCTGAAACTTCTCAACACCAACCGACTTTCGTAAAATGGTCATATCTCCATCGTTTCTTGCTTTTGTTGTGCGTGTGACCTACCATTGGAATTGTAAGAGAATAAGATATCACTTCCACTTAGAATTTCTTTATTTTGATGTCTACAACTCCACTTATGACCGTTGTTTAGACGAACTCCAAGCATGTTGTTTTGGGATGAGATTTATGTTTCTTATGGATTATACTTCTTAAACCTTGTCTTATGCTTATTTATTATGTATTGAGTCATGGTTGTCATTGGAAAATATATATTATGTCTCATTTGTAAAGCCCCTGATTTTATAATAATGGATATTTAGTAAAGTTACTAATTTTATAAATTTCTCTTTCACTTTTATTGGTTAAAATATTTTAAGTCGATAATTTATGATTTCGTGGCTTTAAATTAATGTTAAATAGAATGTAGTTTAGTTGGGTAGAAACCATCGCATTTTAGTGTGCTATGAGTTCATAATCGAACTCTACGCGAAAATCCAAGTCGGTTAACCCAACATGAGATTTGGGCCTTCTATTGTTCTCCTTCTCAAAACAAACCCACCATAAGACTCTTTCTTTATTATAATTTCAGCACATTTCTTCTGCACAACACCAAAAACACCATTAAACCTCCATAACTTCATTAACTTACGACGTATGCCATTTCTCTGTCTCTCAACGAAACTTGATGATTTTTATATTAATCTTCTCCTCTTCTCCTCCTCTTCCTTTTTCATAACATAAAATATCCCTTTCCTCCAACTTTTCATAAAACCCATTTTTATAGATCTAAACTTAAGACGGACACAACTTCTTCGTTTCTTTATGTTATACTAGCAAGAGTTGGTGACTACTACTTAATTGTTTGTTGGAATTCGTCTCATATGCTTACCTTGTGCAAATTGTGTTAATGATATTGAATCCATCTTATTATTGGTTAAACTTCGGTTCAATGTCTTAAATGTTAGTCTCATAATGTATGATTTATTACTCATATGCTGCATTAAATGATGTTTTGTGATGAATTATGTTAGTAATTACAAATGGGCTTAAGATTGTTGGCTTAAACTTGAGTTTCTTGTGTTGATTTAAATGATGATTATAAAGTCTTTAATCCTTATTCATTGCTTGTTTGTGTTATGATCTTGTATGTTGAGTTTGGAGTTTGAAGATTCATCTTCAAACCAATTGAAATGGATGAAGATGCATCTTCAAACCAAAGGAAAGGGATAAAGATTCATGTTCACGGTTCTTGTGTAGCCGACGGGTGAAATTTCACCCGGCCCCGGCCGAGCGAAATTTCGCTCGGTACAAAAGTTGTTTGAAATGGCCTAAAATTGGTCTGGGAGCCGGCGGGTGAAGTTTTCTTGCACCGACCCCTTTTCGTAAAATGGTCATATCTCCTTTGTTACTTGCTTTATTTGGGCGTGTGACCTACCGTTGGAATATTATGAGGATAAGATATCATCTCCACTTGGAATTTCTGATTACGATCGTTTAAAGTTGGCCCTTGTTTTAGTTGGTTTCTAAACTTGTTGTTTTGAGATGGGCTTTATGTTTCTTATTGATTATGCTTCTTAAAATTGGGCTAATGCTTATGTAACATGTATTGACTCTTTTTTATCATTGATACATTTATATTATGCCTTATTCACATGTTTAGTGACGATTTTGGATGTTTAGATAATTTCAGTCATGTATACTTGAGCAGTCCGTTGAGTCTTTTTTGTTGGATGATATTGAGCTCTCATTTCTCGTTTGTACCCTTATACTCGTTAGACTTTATGTCGGAGCGATAGAACTACATTATATTGTTGTTAGTAGGGATATGACGACGTTGTTGGGAGGTGACGCAATGCATTGGTCGACCCGGCCGTAAAATGTTGTATCCTTGCGAGGTGGTGTTATTTGCATGTAGCGTACTTGCTTTACCGTTTTCACGAAGCCTTGTTGATATGGGTACTCGTGAATGTGACGACGCCTCATTGATATGAGTAATAATTATTGTGACAACCTTTCTTGTTGGCCGCCCTGCTGGATTTGGGGTACTCGGCTTCTTTATTGTTGACCGAGTCATGGATGTGCGCATGCCTAGCCACATATCCAATCGGGTACACGCCTTGTCCTGAGAGTCTTGCCATATTTTTACTAGGACCGTATTATCATCGTAGTCCTACCGGGAAGATTAGAGTCTGGAGTCGTCTTGTATTGCATAGTGCAGATGCTAGTGCGTTTCATTTACCGTGTGAGTATGTTTGGTCATATGTTGGATTGTATACTTGAATATTGTATACCTATGATTGGTTTGCTTGTGGAGTCCCTAACCTTCAAGCTTATGGTCGCTAATGGTGAGATGCAAGCCCTTAGTGGTCTGTATGGTTGCCAAGGGGAGTCTTCTCCGAGTCCTTGTTAAATGATGATGAAATGATTAATAATTCACATGCTTATATATGTTAATATTATGTAATGTTTTTCTTGTATCCGGCATGACATGAATGTATGCATGATGAAGTATGGTTATATATTTGTTTTTGTGCGTTTTTGAAGTGATATGGTTATGAGAATCCCGAGTTACTCCCCACTGACTGTGGAATTATGTTTCATGAATGAACATGTTGCAAGTTGGTGTTCCATGGGATATGACGAGTGAGCTAGCGAGCGTTGTACTTACAGTAATTTACTCCTAGCGTTGTAGTTTATATTAGTTTTACTATCTCTTTTGTGTTTTGATCAAGGGATCGGGATCCCTTGTATTTATTTAAGTTCAAATTTGTAGAAACGGCTTAGTAAACTAAGTTTTGGTTTTATAATAAAGTGACATTTGCGGTTTTGCTTTTAAAGTTTTTAAAAATCTCGTATTTCCGCTGCAAATTATCTATGTGTTTACTTAACTTCGAAATCGCGGGGTGTCACATCATTCACATGTTTAATGATAGATTTGGATGTTTCACGTATATGTGTCTTCTATACTTTAAGTGGTCGGTTGAGTCGTGTTTGTTGGATGGATTTGAACTCTCATTGTCCTTTCGTACCCTTATACTTGTCGGGCTTGATGTCGAAGCGATGAGGGTACATTCACGTGTCCTTATGCAGACGATAGTGTGAATATAACGACATTGTTGGGAGGCGAACGCAAAGCGTTGGCCGACTTGGCCGTCAAATGTTGTTTCGTGCGAGGTGGTGTCATTGCATATAGCGTACTTTCTTGTCTATAGACCGCTCTTTCGTGCCGATAAACCGGATTTGGTTACGTGGTCTATTATCGCCTCTTTCGTGGCTTTGAGCCGAATATGTGGTCCTCGGACTTCCGTTGAGCCGATCAAGTCTTGGATGCAAAATGTTTATCACATGTCGAATCAGGAAATGTGTATCCCAAGAGGCTGTCCAGGTTTAAACTAGGACCGTATTATGAGCGTCGTCCTACTGGGAGGATTAGAGTCTTGTGTATGCAAAATGTTTATCGCATACGCTCTCGGGAAATGTTCATCCCGTAGACTTGTTCGTCTTTTCTTTCAAAATACCGATGCTAGTGCATTTCATTTACCGTGATAGTATATTTGGATTCTCTGGATGCCTTGCTTCGTATTCCATTTGAGTCTATGATCATATCGACATTATGGGTGAGATGTATACCACCTAGTGTTCCTGAGATTGCTTTAGATGGGTTGTTTGGTAAGTCACATTGTTTGACTGTTTTATTGTATTGCATTTCTCTGTCTCTAACCTCTTCCATCGTATGGTTGCTAGTGGTGAGATGCAAGCAATATAGTACCTATATGATTGCCAAGGAGTGTCTTGCCTAGTCTTGAGCTATATCATCGTTATGTCTCTATTTGTTATCACATGCTTATGATGTTGCGTAGAATTCTCACACATGGTTCTTATATGTTGGTTTATTTATTATGTTATCGTCTTGATTCTATCTTTGATCGCATGATGTATTAACGTTTACTTTACTCATATGATATGAAATCTAGGTAAACTTTTTATGATGGAAGATGTCTGTATCATTCTTGTTTATGTGTGTTTTGATGTAATATGGTTGGGAGAGCCCCGAGTTACTCCCCAATGACAGTGGCATTTATTTTTAATAAATGAATATGCTGCAGGTCGGTGTTGTATAGGGTTGTGACGAGTGAGCTAGGGAGCGTTGTGCTTACAACGATCACCTTTGCGTTTTAGTTTACAATAGATCTTAATACTTTATTTTTTTATTAACAAGGGATCTGGACCGCTTGAGTTTATTTAAATTAGATTTTGTATACAGGATTTTCTAAACTATGTTTTGGTTTTTATGGTTTAGTGACTTTCGCCGTTTTACTTTTAACGTTTTTTGAAAATCTCGTATTTTATGGTGAAATTTATATGTTTAACTTATTGTATTATCACGGAGTGCCACAATTGGTATCAAAGCTATAAAGCTCCCGATGCACTTTCGTGCACCCAAATCTTAAATAACTTGACCAATGAATAATGAATGAGAGATGGGTAGACTTAAGGACCTAAGGTGGTAGTCTTTAGTGTCCTTGATGTGTGTTAGGTTCTAACTTATTTCTTGATTGTGTTAAGTGACGTCATGCATACTTGGATTTACCGTCTTGAGATTGACCATGTGCTGGCTAGAAAAAGTACCCGTTGCCGAAGAATGAAGATTAGCTAGCCTAATTGAAGTGTGCTTTTATCTCATGGAAGACCTTTCTTGTTCCTAGTGTACACTGCCCTCCTCTTTCAACCTTGATTCTTCTTCATCTACCAATTTCTTCACTCCTTAGAAATTACACTTGTTACCTTTCCCGACTTACCCTTTGTATCTTGCCCTTTTCTTTTGAGCTCTTGTGATACCTTCCCCTTTTGTTTGTGGTGTGTTAGTTTTCGGTGAATGAATTTAGGACTTTGAGAATGTGGAGTCTTGAGTTCTGCCTTATAGTAGTGAGTTATTGAGTCATTGGTAAATGAGGTGTGTAGAGCCTATTGATCGAATACGAAAGAGGTTTCACAAGTCGAAACCTACGTCCACTATTCTCGATTAATAATCTTTAGTACCTTTCTTCGGATTACAAAAATTATCAAACCACTCGTATAATCTGTAACAACCCGAAAAGTACCCAATTTTTCTAGTAAAATTTCTTAAGGATACTTTTCAGCAAGGTTAAGTTTTTAAAATAGAATTTATTGTTTCGAGTCGTATTTTGAAATTCCGAGTTCGTATTTGGAATTTCTGAGAGATTTCATGAAAATCCCGTTTTTAGTCATCTTTGACTTTTCTTGACTTTTAAGTCGTCTTTGACTTTTCTTGACTTTTTAAAGTCGTCATTGACTTTTCTTGACTTTTAAGTCGTCCTAAACTTTTCTTGACTTTTAAGTCATCTTGGACTTTTCTCGACTTTTCAGTCAACTTTGACTTCCGTTGACTTTTTCCCGACTCGCCTCATAAGTTTGAAGACCGAAATTTTATTTAAAAAAATAATATTTTTGATTTATTTTTATTTAGATTTATTAAGATTTATCATAATTTAATATAATTATTTTGAATTTATTCGGAATTTAACGAATAACGTTTACGGTTTTAACCGAACCTCATTTAATTATTCCCGACTCATCGTAAAGCGCGAAACGAAACCGAAACTAGACTTTGGCTGAGTTCACCACGGCCCCATGTCATCTTTTTCCAGCACAAATTAGATCTTTGTTGTTTCGATTAACCCTAATACAAATATTTAAGATATTTGTTTACTTTTTTTCGATCGGTCACGGAAAATTACGCAAAACGTTTACAAAACAGGGACCCGATATCACCAATTCACACGGCACTCTCACCCTCTCTTAGCCCCTTGATATTTAATTCGTTTGATTTCCATAACATAATATCTGATAATTGATTTTAAGTAAACTTGAATATCTAATTAATTACCGAATATTAATTATTAAACCCGAGTCAATTACAGGTAATAAACATGTCAAAACCCGACTCAATATGTCTTCTATAACGACACGGACTCACACACCCCAACTTTACTCACTAAAAAACTTTTCATTTTACAATAAATCAAATTAAGTATCTAATTGTTTTTCCGTTCTTCATCGTTCTTCATCGTTCTTCGGCGTTCTTCATCGTTCTTCGTCGTTCTTGAGCAAAATCGTCATAAAACCTTCATTTCTTATTCAAATCCGTACTAACTTATATTTCTAGAATCTCCTCTTCGCTCTCCATCTTCAAGTACGGTTTATTTTCAATTCCGACAAAATCGTTTTCAACACTTTAATTATGGAAAATAAAGTTTTAATACTAACAATATTATTCTTGTCATTTCTTATAGGGGAAGATTTTGAAGACGAGTTTGGTGACTCGTATATTTTAGAAGATTAGTAACGGGTTTTTCGTTCTTAGTTCTTATTTTGTGGGTGCTAATTGATTTTGCTAGCTAAGGTACGATTCCAGTTTACTCGACGAATTAAATGTTACATACCTTGTTTCTTTGTTATGTTCATGTTGTGTTCTTTATGTTTTTAGTTAGTAACATGATAAGTTGTTATTTTATTATGTTGTATGAATTTTTGGCATGTTTAGTGTTCTTGACATATTTTTATGATTTGTTCATAATCTTGATTTTTGTATGGATGGTTGTTAAAATGGTTGTTTGATAATTAAAACATGTTGGAATTAATTTGGTGTTTGTTGTTGTTGAACCGTGTTTGATTGCTGAAAAAACCAGCCCAAACCAGCCCCAAACCAGGCCGGTTCAGGGCGGTTCAGGCCCGGTCCAGGCCGGTCTGGATTGGTCCGGATTTGGTCCGTTGGTTTTGTGTCGATACTTGATTGTTTTGTTGTTGTTTTGACGGGTTTTAAATATGTTAAGCATGCGGGAAATATTAAGAAACGGTTTTTAGAAATGATGACCAAAACCGGTCCAAAATGAACCGTGGGTCCCCTTGGACTTGTGACGGTTTTAGAGTATTGTTATTTTATCGTGTGTTGTAATATTTAGCAAGTGGGAAATTTTAATAAGTAAATTATTTAATTAAAAGCTTTTCATTATATTATTATTTCTCACATGTTAGAAATTATAATACGAGATTTTAGTTTAATTTGATATCATGTAAGTCAAGCGGGTTTTAGTATGAATTAATAACTCACATGTTAGAAATAGAATGAAATAATTAATGAAATGAATGTGATATTTCTATGTTCAAGCCTCGATGGTTAAGACTCTGTTTCTAGCCGGTTTGACCAAACGGGTTTGGTCAAACTAAGATCTAGTCAGCCCCGTTTTGACTGATGACCCGTCGCGGGACTCGGGTCGGGGATTTGTCTTCAGGTAAGGTTTTATTTTAATGAATGCATGAATAAGCCTTAGTAGATTTGAGGCGATATGATATTTGAATATGATTTGTATGCAATTAGTCACATGATAGGAAGTTTTTCCCGTGACTGTTTAATTGTATGATGGATATCGTGTTGACTAAGTACCCATAGAGAATTATGATTATATGGCGTCTTGACCATTCTAATTCTAAATGAGTATCTTGGACCATGACATCGATAGGCCTTACTATCTCTAACGAGTATATGTTCACTGATTGATAGCTTTTGTGTCACTGACTTGGGCCCTTTTGATACCAAGCCGGGGCATGGTGCCTAATCCACTTTGGGGAATGGAGCAGCTAAGTACTAGCCATCTCTGCTTTAGGGGTCGCTATTAGAGTTTCTCATGTAACTGTTTTAGTACTGAGACCGGGATGGGTTAGCTGTTGTCCTATGTCCTGATCATGTCTAGGGGACTAGATGTTTTTCCTACCTTGTGGTAATAGCCTCGAGTTACAGAAGTCGACTATTGACCGTGCTAAGAACTTATGCCTGTTTCTAGACGTATTGGTCTTTCATGTTTGATGATTCTATGAATCTTAAAAGGTGAGATGCAAGCCGGCTAAGGTTGATAGAGTTTGGATTACCGGTTGTTAACTGATTCACATGATATTATGTTTGATTAGGGTTTGAGTGTATCATGGCCATGTTTTAAAGGTAACCTCTGAGCTAGCATACCAGCTTCCCTACCTCGTGTTATAGGTTGTTATCAGATTCACATGATAGCTTTCATATGATAGGTTATATGTTAGTTAATTGTTTCATAACATGAAAAGCATATCGTATATGTTAAGGTTTTGTATTTTCCATATACATTTCTTTTATGTTATTCATGTTTTATTAAACTCGACATTTCGTGGCTGGGAGAACTCGGAGTTACTCCCCACTGACTGTGGCTTCCGTGTTTATATTTAATGCGGTTGGCAGGTTTGTGATGCATACTTGGGTACATTGACGAGCTAGCGAGCGAAGTATTTACCTTGG
Source organism: Heliosperma pusillum (assembly GCA_022085475.1). NCBI lineage: Eukaryota > Viridiplantae > Streptophyta > Magnoliopsida > Caryophyllales > Caryophyllaceae > Heliosperma > Heliosperma pusillum. The sequence goes on from JAIUZE010013232.1 coordinate 20,335, forward strand.
ACCTATATTCGGTTCTTAGGATTGTATATTATTATACACTCTTTTATTTCTGTATTTATACGGGAGATATGTCTCCCGTTTCAGATATTTTTTATGTATAATATTATTTCCTTTTTGTTATGAACCTTTTTCTTTAAGACACCTTCGTTATGATGAATATATTTAATGATAGGTTCCGGTTTTAAAATTTACCGATTTTCACTAAAGTGAACCTATTAGAAACGTATTCTCATTTTTTATTTATTTAAATTACATGTTAATCTTTCCGCAAATTTGAGGGTGTCACATTTAGTCCACTTAACAAAGTTATCAAAACATTTTTGGACTTTGCGGCAAATAGTCAAGTCACATAAAATGTTACATGACGATTAGGAGTAGCATTTTATGCAATTGACATTTGATGGCTACCTTGATATGTGTAATTTAGGCGATGAGTCAAAGGCCACTCAAGCTATATACGGATTAGGGATCCTAAAATACTATGCACATATAAGGATTATGTGTGTAGTGATTTTATCTTAAAATTGTTATAAGAATGCCATGCAAATTATGTGTCTTAAATTGATTAAGATAATTACTGTTATTAATATATCACTTTAGTTTTGCATATGTTAGATAGTTGTAATTTATCATTGTTGTAATATTTTTCAATTTTGGATTCATGTTTTAACTTGTGCAGTTTTGGATTCGGTGACGGGATCGCATTGTTTTTTTGGAAGTTTGTGTTCTGAGAAAAGTGGGGCCCTCCTTTACTTAGCCTTCTTCCCTACTAGGTGAGTTGGTTTGGAAGCGAAATAATCGAATCTCGGGCTAAGTAAGGAAGTCGGAAGTCGATCTAGAGGAGAAATGTCGAAAACAAGAGGAATTGTTGAAAACACGAAGAAAGAAGCCGCAGCCGGGTGGCCGGCGGCCGGTCAACCCAACCGGCTAGGACTCCCTGATTATTTTTGGTTGTTTGAATGAGAACAAAGGTGAGTAGGGTGCGAGCCGGTAGCCCGGCTAGCCGGCCAACCGGCTGTGACCACCCCATATGAAGAAAAGTTGAAAAAGTGGTGAGGAGAGAAGTTCCAGCCAGTCGGCCGGCAGCCGCTCCGCCGGCTGACACTTACAAAGCAAGTTTAAGTGAAATTTTTCAAGAGGAGAGAAGTTTCTGCCGGTCTGCCGGCTGGGAGCAGCAATATATACAAAATTTTGGAAAAGAGGAGAGGCAAAAAGTCGCAGCCGATTGACCGGCGGCCGGTCGGCCGGACCGGCTTGGAGCATCTGAAGTGAAGACTGAAAAAATGCAAAAAACAAAATCTAAGGCATCATGTGTGAGCCGGGTACTCGGCAGCCGGTTGGCCAGACCGGCTGGGACCCCCTGACCCGCCTATTTACTCCCTTAACACCTTCTTTTCCTTCTACTCTAATTCATTTTCTCAAATTTCAACTTCTCCCTCTAAAATTTTCTCTCACTAAATCCTTTAAAAATCACCAAAATCCCTTCTCACCTTCACTACCCACCTTAGTCTTAACCCTTAGCATTATTAGCCATGTCAACGGCACGAAAGAGAGCGAGGAGTGGGGAGCTAGCGAATGCCCAAGCGGAATTGATGGCGAGAGCGGCCAGCAATGCGGGTCCCGACTCTGACTTTCCGGGGCTTTAATTTGAAAGTCCATAGACCTTAATTATACTCCTCTAATAGGTACTAAATTACTTATTAATTTAGTGTTTAATGATCTATGTAACATGCATGCAAATATAAAGACAATATGTAAAAGAAGAAATTTCATCACATTGAAAAGGAAATTAAATGGGCACAATAAGAACTCCTTCTTATTGATCTTGAGCTATAAACAAGGATGATCCAAGAACAATCTCCAAATTAGAAGACCTCCTTCAAGTTGCACCAAGATGAAACCAAATAATCTAATCTTATTATTAACTAGATAATAAGATAGATAAAATACTACCAATATTAGTATATATTACTACACTAGTAATACTTAGTAAATACTAGTATCATGAGAGTTTTAGTGAGAGGAAGAGTTTTAGAGAGAAGTGTGAATTAAGCACAAATCAAGTAGTGAAAAAATGAACAAGCATTGTCCATTTTATGGATACTATGGCCGGACCACCTAGTCCATGTGGCCTCTTATTTTTGTTATTTTATTCACATGCAATTGTAGTAGAGTATGGTAGTGTATGTAATGATTTGGAATGCATGATATGTCATTATCATAAGGTTGCTTGTTTGCATAAACAAGAACAATTATCATCACTACTACTACTACTACTACCATGACCGGCCATACATGGCTCAAAATGGTCCATTTTGATTTTGGATATTTGTCCCCCAAATACTTATTAATCATATGTTTAATTATCTTATATAATTAATGTGTTAATTTGAGCATATAACAATTATATGACACAAATTAATAAACAATATGTACTTAACATTTAAGTGATATTTTACCATTATATCAATATATAATGGGTCCTACAATGCTTAGTTAATTTATTTTACAACTTCTTGTAAATATAATTAACTAATTACCTCCATCTCAAAACCTCAACTAATTTAGTAATTTAACGATTAATTACTAAGTTAAATCTTATTTAATCATATTAAAATAAGATATAAATTTATTAGTCAATTATCGCATAATTGAAAAATAAACTTAATCGAATTTGAGTTCTTAACTCAATTTCTAACAATTAACTCTCGTACATATCAAATATATGTAATGGACTAATCAACTGTATCATATACAAATAATTAGTTACTATTTGGATTTCATCCTTTAGGTGTGACCGAAAGGGATCAGTTGATTACCGCCGTCATACGACAATAATGTCAAACTCTAGTCAGCCAACAGTTATTGATTTACGTTAATCAAATGACTAATCATATTAAAATAGTCAATAAATATCCCATTTATATTCCTTAATGAGATTTATTATGTGACGCACTACTGTGGAGGACACCTATTCCAACAATCTCCCACTTGTCTGACACAAGTGTGCGTCACCAATTCTCTTGTCTCTTTATCACATCTCTCACTCAACGCAAGGTGTCTTTCAGGTCGCACTTGCGATTGATTATATCTAGAGTGATTTTTTCGATAGGAAGAGTAACTATCTGACCGGAAAATCTACCATAGATCTCTTTCCGAGCGTGGCCACGTATTTACAGTAACTACTCCTCGAGTGGCCTGAAGATGTTTGTATCTAACGTGGGTGGACAATTCCCGTTGACTCATCTACTATGTATGATGCAGATCACCATGACCCAGAATATGTCCATCGCCTCATTTCACGGCATGACCTAGAACATCAACCAAAACCAATCGAAAATTGCACCGACTCAGATAGACGGTCGCCAGTCAAAAGAATCGACTCATAGGAATAAGATAGAAGACCCTGCCACGACCAAGCATCAAATAATTGATTTAAGGGTCTCTACAAAGGTCATTGTCCGACAGAGTGTCATACAGTCTGTCTATGTAATCAACCAGTCATCTCCATGACCCCATGGTGCTGAACCAACCATCGATCGACTTACAATCTAGTCACTTCGAGACGTCACCTCATTGAGTGACTAGGGACAAAATACTAAGTTCGTCCTATTCACTTGGATAGGGTCCAACATTGTCTTACAATCTATTCGGATAAACAAAGTATTAAATTTAGTCAAACTAAATAAAAAGTTTATAATAAAACTCGAACAATGAATGCAATTATCATATATGAAATAATTAATACAACATTCAATTATTACATATTACATAATCTAAAGGAATTCTGGTAAACGTCTCAATTCCATTGTGACGACATGACCATCATGCTTAGCCTTTGATAAAGGCTTGGTTAAAGGATCAGCAATGTTGTCATCTGTCTTAACCTTACAAATGTCAATTTCTTTTCTGTCCACGTAATCTCTAATTACATTATATTTCCTAAGTACATGTCTAGACTTGTTACTAGACGTTGGCTCTTTTACTTGAAAAATTGCCCCACTTTTATCACAATAAATCGTGATAGGATCTTTGGCATTAGGGACTACTGTTAGTCCTTCCAAAAATTGCCGAATCCACACAGCTTCTTTTGCAGCTTCAGACGCTACAAGATACACTGCTTCTGTTGTAGAATCCGTTGTAACGCTTTGCTTGAAACTCTTCCAACAAATAGCTCCTCTATTCATCATATAAACATAGCCGGATTGGGATTTCATATCATCCCTATCTGTTTGGAAACTGGCATCTGTGTAACCTTTTACACGTAACTCAGTCTAGCCTCCAAACACTAAAAACGAATCCTTGGTTCTTCTTAAGTACTTAAGGATGTTCTTTATGGCTATCCAGTGACTCTCACCTGGATTTGCTTGGTAACGACTTGTCATGCTCAAAGCATATGCAACATCGGGACGAGTGCACAACATAGCATACATGATTGATCCAACAGCAGATGCGTAAGGGATCAATTTCATGCGTTCAATCTCCTCGGGTTTGGTAGGGCACTCTGACTTGCTCAAAGTGATCCCACTACCCATAGGAAGAAAGCCTCTCTTAGAGTCTTCCATGTTGAACCGATCAAGAATCTTATCAATATAAGTTTCTTGACTTAATGCTAATATCCTTTTAGATTTATCCCTATAGATACGGATACCTAAGATGCGTTGGGCCTCTCCTAAGTCTTTCATTTGGAAATGAATCCCTAGCCGCTCCTTCCTAGAAGTGAGCATTAGAATATCATATATAAACATGGTTCCTCGACACTTCGAGTGAAACCATTTTGTTTAATTACATGATCGAAACGATGATTCCAACTCCTGGATGCTTGTTTAAGACCATAGATGGATCTCTTAAGTTTGCATACCTTCTTAGGGTTTGATGGATCCACAAAACCTTCAGGTTGTGTCATGTACACTTCCTCTTCTAGAATCCCATTCAAGAAGGCGGTTTTGACATCCATTTGCCAAATCTCCTAATTATGAAATGCGGCAACCGCTAAGATAATCCTTATGGATCGAAGCATGGCGACTGGGGCGAAGGTTTCGTCATAGTGAAGACCATGAACTTGGGTGAAACCTTTTGCCACCAATCTAGCTTTGTAAACATCATTATGTTTATCTATGCCACTTTTGATCTTATAGATCCACTTACAATGAAGAGGTCTTACCTCCTTAGGTAAATCAACCAAGTCCCATACTTGATTGTCGTACATAGAATCCATTTTGGATCACATGGCTCCTAGCCATAGCTTTGAGTCGGGACTAAAAATGGTTGCTTTGTAGGTAGTAGGTTCGTTAATTTCAAAAAGTAACACATTAAAGTCATCACCTTCCTCTATAATACCAAGGTATCTATCATGTTGATGACTAATTCTGCTTGACCTCCTAGGTTCCGAAGGAATAATGACCGTGTCAGATGAAGAGGGAACGTTTTCCTCGTCGTCCTTTTCGGTTTGTGGCTCTTGGACTTCATCAAGTTCAAATTTTCTCCCACTCTGTCTTTTAGAAATAAAATCATTTTCTAAAAAGACTACATCACGAGACACAAACACTTTGTCCTCGTGTTTATTGTAGAAGTAATAAGCACGTGTTTCCTTTGGATATCCTACAAACAGACATTTGTCAGATTTGGGTGCGAGTTTATCGTCAGACTTATTCTTAACAAAAGCCTCGCATCCCCAAATTCTCATAAACGACAAATAAGGGACTTCCCTGTCCATATCTCATATGGAGTCTTGTTTACCGCTTTAGTCGGGCTTCGATTTAGTGAAAATATTGCAGATAAGATAGCAAAACCCCAAAATAATCAGGAAGGTCTGTCAGACTCATCATAGATCGAACCATATCTAATAAAGTTCGATTTCTCCTTTCGGACACACCATTTAATTGAGGTGTCCCAGAAGGAGTCCATTGTGATACTATACCACAATCTTTTAGGTGTGAATCAAATTCATTGTTCAAGTATTCACCACCACGATCGGATCGTAGGGCTTTAATCTTTTTATTCAATTGGTTTTCTACTTCATTTAGAAATTCTTTGAATTTTTCAAAAGCATCACTTTTATGCCTCATCAAGTAAACTATCCATATCTACTCAAGTCGTCGGTAAAAGTAATGAAGTAGTGATAACCACCTCTATCTTGGATAGTCATTGGACCACATACATCCGTTTGTATAAGCCCTAATACTTTACTTGCTCGTGTCCCTTTTCCCGTAAAAGGAGCACGAGTCATCTTGCCTAGAAGACAAGATTCGCATACACCATAAGATTCGTAATCGAATGGTTTGAGTACTTTAGATGAAACAAGTCTCTTTATGTGTCGTTCTATTATGTGCCCTAAACGACAATGCCAAAGGTATGATTGATTAGGTTCACCTGTTTTGAGCTTCTTGTTTTCTACATGATAGACCTCTTTTGCAATATCTATAACATAAATACCTCCAATAGAAATGGCCTCGCCATAAACCATTTCATTAAATGAAAAAGTACAACAATTGTTCTTAATATAAAATGAAAAACCTTCCATATCTAACACGAAAATGGAGATAATGTTCTTGGTAAAAGTTGGTACATAATAGAAATTATTTAAATACAACTATAAACCATTAGGCAAAAGAAGAACGTAGGTACCCACGGAAACTGCGGCTACCTTAGCTCTATTTCCCATGCGCAGGTCCACGTCACCCTTGGCAAGTGCTTGCGCGTTCTTCAGCCCCTGTACATGATTACAAAGGTGAGAACCACAACCGGTATCAAATACCCAAGAAGATGTACTAACAAAGTTAATATTGATGAAAGAAATTTACCTGACGTTGTCACACAACCGTCCTTCTTGTCTTTCAAGTATTTGGGGCAATTGCGTTTCCAATGCCCTTTGCCATTACAATAATAGCAATCCGCCTCCGCGTGTTTGTTGACTTTGGGCTTGGGCTTAAAAAAGACCTTGCCCTTTCCCTTGCCGGTTTTCTTGAAAAGAGTCTTACCCTTTCCTTTGTCCTTTTTCACCCCAAGCCTCATGTTCTTCAATTTCATTGAAAGAACGTCCTTGGTTCACTCCCACTAGCCTCCATGTCCCTCTCCGCTTGGGTGAGGAGTGCATGGAGTTCATGGAAACTCTTTTCCATGCCATTCATGTGGGAAATAACAGTTTACTTCCCCTATAAATTTAGGATTATAACAAAATTATAGAATATGAATTGCGAGTCATAAATATGAAAACGATATAAAATATAGAGAAAACGAATTAAACCTTTGGTCCTAGCAAAAGGCCTAAGAACAGATATCAAAGCAGATATCCTCCTAATCGTCTCACCCAAGATTGTATGAGATATGCCCTTCTCCTTTGCTAGAAAGAGAATCAAAAGTTACTGATAACTTTTAGTTTTTGTGTTTTTTTTTGTGTGATGGAGGCACCAGTGAGAATAGAATTAGGTTTAGAATTTTCTCCTGCTTCCCTTGTCTACTCCTCACGGCTCCCCTAGGGTTTTAATGAGGAGATTTGTCTCCTCAAAACAACTACCCATGGACCGAAAATTCCAGATTTAATCTGGACTGTTTCCCGGTTAAATTCGCCATAATATATAATGTGTAATATTAATGTATCGTATAATATATACGTTAATTATAATTATCCGTATAATTATAATTTGCTAATTCAATATAACATTTTATATTCAATTACGAATTAACCTTTTAATTCGCACAAGCTTACATTATATATATGCTAATTAAATACAACAGTTTATATTTAATTACGAATTACTTTTAATTCGTCTCAGCTCATATTATTTAATCGTTATTAAATAATCGTCTCATCATCACATTGACTAACCTTTTAGTCAAATACACTGACTAACCTTTTAGTCATATAATAGGGCATCAATATGATTATTTTCTCAAATAATCACATCTCTCAAACACATCCTATAGGTGTGACTTTTAGGGACCAGTTGATCACCGCCATCTGTATGACAATAACGTCAAACTTATCTAGCAAGCCAACCGTTATTGATAAACGTTAATCAACTGATTATTATACAAAGTATACCCTGTGAACCTACAGAGATTTATTTATGTTATTGCACTAACTGTGGAGGACACTGGCTCCAACAATCTCCCACTTGTCCGTACAAGTGTATGTACGATAACTGATTCTCATATCCATAATAAATTTCTCCCACTCAATGTAAAACAATTTGCAAAGTCCGTATTCACAAAGGTCGTATTTTACAAGTGATCTGTATCAAGAGTGGTTTCCCCGACTAGAGAGTAACTTAACTGATAAACGAATCTTCATTCGAGCATGGCCATGCATTTCAGTTACAGCTCCTCGAGTGGCCCGGAGAAATATCATATCCTGATAAAGGTTGGATTTTTCTTCAACTCGAATCTTGCGATACAAGCGCAGTAATGAATGACCAATGAAAACTCCTAGCCTCCTGTTACTGTCGACAGTAGAAAGAACCAAAGTCACCCAAAAACTGCCTTTATCCTCGCAAGAACCGTCTATAGTCCAAAAAATCGACTCAGGACAACTATGGATGTCCTAGCCACGACCTGTCACCTAATGTTCTGAAACAGTTAGGACTCCATAACGTCGTCACAAAATGTCCTGCGCAGTATCATTATAACCCGCATCTGTGATCGATCAGTCAACTGTTTGACTTATGGCTCGTTGAACCCACCATCAATCGACGTCACAAAATAATTGCCAGAGTTATCAGCTCATGTAGGCAATTACGGACCCAAAACAATTATAATGTAATTCAGTTCACTTTGTGGTGTTCAATGTTGTCTGTACAACCCACATGAAAAACAAAATATAAAACATAACGATGATTTTATTAATAGTTTTATGAAAAGGATACATGTCTGATTCATATAAAACAACTAATACAACTCAGGAACACGCTTAATTCCCATGGAAATAATGTGCCCTTCATGCTTATCATATCTTAACGGTTTAGTGAGAGGATCTGCAACGTTATCATCCGTAGCAATCTTGTCTATCACTATCTCCTTTTGCTCCACGTAATCTCTGATCATGTGAGCCTTCCGTTGTACATGCCTAGACTTGTTGCTGGACTTAGGCTCCTTAGCCTGGAAGATGGCACCACTATTATGACAATAGATGGTGATCGGCTCATCCGAACTAGGAACTAGGGTTAGTCCCTGTAAGAACTAACGCATCCATATAGCTTCCTTCGCAGCCTCTGAAGCGGCATAGTACTCGGACTCAGTCGTAGAATCTGCTATAACATTTTGTTTGGAGCTTTTCCAGCTGACCGCAGCGCCATTAAGAGTAAACACGAATCCAAACTGAGATTTCGAGTCATCTCGATCCGTTTGGAAGCTAGCATCTGCGTAACCGGTTGCGCATAGCTCAGTGTCACCTCCATAAGTCAATACCCACTCCTTAGTCCTCCGTAGGTACTTAAGGATATTCTTAACAGCCATCCAGTGTGTTTCACCTGGATTGCCTTGGTATCGACTTGTCATACTCAATGCATATGCCACGTCTGGACGTGTGCATATCATGGCATACATGATCGATCCTATCGCTGATGCATAAGGAATCCGACTCATGCGCTCGACCTCTTCCGATGTCTTTGGTGCCTGAGCTTTACTCAATGCATCCCAGAGACATTGGAAGGTTTCCCCTTCTTGGAGTTGGTCATGCTGAACCTCTCAAGAATCTTATCTATATAAGCCTCCTGACTGAGGGATAACATCCGTCGTGATCTATCTCTGTAGATACGGATCCCCAAAATTCTTTGTGCCTTGCCCAGATCTTTCATCTGGAAATGGTTCTTTAACCAAACTTTTACCGAAGTTAAGAGAGGTATGTCCTTCCCAATCAAGAGTATGTCATCGACATACAATATTAGGAAGACAATCTTGCTCCCACTCGACTTGATATATAAGCATGGTTCCTCAACCGATCGAGTAAATCCATTCTCTTTTATCACCTGGTAGAAACGATGATTCCAACTCCGAGAAGCCTGCTTAAGTCCATAGATGGAACGCTTAAGCTTGCATCCCTTCTTAGGATTTTTAGGATCAATGAAACCTTCGGGTTGTACCATGTACAACTCCTCCTCCAAATAACCGTTTAAGAAGGCGGTTTTTTCATATCCATTTGCCAAATTTTCATAGTCATGAAAAGCGGCAATCGCTAAGAGTTATCCCGAATTGGAAACGCAGCCTAACACGGGTGCAAAAATTTCATCATAGTGCAATCCTTGCACTTGAGTGAAACCCTTTTGCTGTGACCACCCTCGCGAATGCGGAAAGATAAAACATACAAGCATGTGAAAAGATATGCGGAAATACGGTATTTTAAAAACTTTTAAACATGCATTGTAAATAAAACGAGGAGTGTCAAATATTACAAACTAAACGCGGAAATACAACAAAGAGACGGGGTCTCTTCAAATGTTAGCAAAGGACAAGTGTTTAACAAAAACTAGCTACTATCGTCTAGAGGTGAACTTCCAGGGACAACGCCCGCTAGCTCACACCCGAACCCCAAAATATCAGATCCAAAAAGTCATCCATAGCAAGCAACCTGTTCATCCATGAAAAACATGAATGCCACAGTCAGTGGGGGGTAACTCCGGGTTCTCCCAGCCATATTACATCAAACGTACACATAAGGTAATACGAAAGTAAAGCATGCATATATATATATATATATATATACCTGTGAGTTGCGATAAGAATAATTAGGCAATAATAGATACAATGATAAGAACATATAGAAATCAAATCCGTAACCATCATGTTATTCAAAGACTCGGGATAGACACTCTTAGGCAATCGAATACGCTCACTAGGGCTTGCATCTCACCGTTAGCGGTATAAGATTGATAAGATTGAGACTCGACAGACAAACCATTCAAGTCATGCGATGATCATAGTAAATACAACATATTGTCATCCATTCACGAACCAAGACAATAACGGTGTCCAATCATGCAATGACCATGAACTATATCATGAAATCACGCATTCAAGAACGACACAAGACGACAATCTCACGGTAAATGAAACGCACTAGCATCGTGTACATGGCAAGTATGATTAATAGGCATCCACGGGATCACATTTCCCTGAACTCATACGCGATGCTTACATTTCGCCTATGTAGACTAATTTCCTCCTGGTAGCACGACGATAATAATACGGTACTAGTCTAAACCTGGCCAGGATCTCGGAATATAACGTTTTCCGATTCGACGTGCGATAAAACGTTTCGCACCCAAGACTCGGTCTTACACTAGACGCCGAGTACCCCCAATTCGGTAGATCAATTCACGAAAGAGGCGGAAAAACAGCTCAAGCCTCATAACATGCGGTACGCTACATGCAAATAACACCACCTCGCAAGTACACAACATTTGACGGCCGGGTCGATCAACGCATAGCGTTCAACTCCCAACAACGTCGTCGTATGCCCACTAACACATGCAATTAAGCAGTAGGATACCACTCTCCGTTCCGACATTCCAGCCTTACGAACGGGAAGGTAGCCAAGGGAATGAGAATACAAAGCACAAGACAAAATAGTGCTCAAACCGACTCATTTGTAAAAACCGACTCAAAGTGGGAACATATCGAAAACCGTCACAAAACATGTGATACATGCGAAAGAGATATCATATATCCAAACCATGAATATTATAATACATTACGTAAAATTATATGATAAACCGATCATGCGAACTAATATAAATTACGAGTTTTAGAAAATAAAGGAAATGCATACAGCCGTGTTCCAGGCCGGGCAGAAGACCGGCGGCCGGTGGGCCGGCTCAGAACACAGGGTAAAATCCAAAAACAGAGGAAAAAGGGGTCTGGGCCGGTCGGTCGACCGGCCGACCGGCACAGACAATCACAACCAAATCAAAGCTTCCTTCACTGATGTGTTCCAGGCCGGTGGGTGGACCGGTGGCCGGTTGGCCGGCCTGGAGCACCTCTTCATGCAAAACCCAGTTTCAGAAATGGGTTTCTGGAGTGTTCTCAGCCGGTGGTCAGACCGGCGGCCGGTCGACCGGCTGGGAACACTTCTTCACCCGAGAGCTTCCAATTCTCAACCAATTCATTTCAAAACTCAATTATACTTCCAATAATCATCAACAATCAACATATATCATCAATATTCATCATATAACATCATTCATTAATCATAACATGGATTCTAATCTTCCTAATCGTATTCTAATACGATTTTCTAGCATATAAACATGTAAAACACGTAAGTAATACCGAGTAACCCTTCACCGTTACCTTTTAGCGTCTCTAATGATCGTCAAGCTCCTCTTCTATAAGGAAATAGTCTTTGTCGGGATCTTGGAGGTCGCCACCTACAAATAGATCGTAAAAAGATGAATAAAGTTCATCTTGAGAAAGACGAAATGCTTAAAAAGCGAGAAAGACGATAATTTTATTATCAATACGGATAGAGGAAGGTACGGGAGGAAGAATAAGATGAACTTACGTAAATTCTATCGAGTAACGAAGAAACTACGCCAGTTCTAAGCTTGAAATCAAAGAGGGAAAAAGATGAGCTTTCTTAATGGAGAAGAAAGGGGTTTGTGTGTTTGATTTGTGTTTAATGAAGAATTAGGTTAAGGAATGAGTTGTGTGAGTTATGAGAGAAAAAGTCAAAGACGATTTTCAAAGTCAAGAAAGTCAAACTTGGCTGAAGACGGCCTTTTCATGGAATCTCGCAGAAATTCCAAATACGAACTCGGAAATTCTAAATTCGACTCGGAACTTAAAATTATAATTTAAAACTTAAAATTACTGAAAATATTTCGTAAAATATTTCTACTAGAAAAATAGGGTACATTTCCGGGTGTTACAGACTTGACTCAACATTTTGGTAAACTACTTATATATTCTGAGTTTTAGAGCCTATAACTGGTGACATTATGACCAGTTCATCTAGGAATGAGAGTAGTTACTCCCCACATCTCGTGTCATTTGCTTGTATATGAACTTTGATTTCTTATTACCTGTGCGCATTGGGTTTGTGGTCGGTATTACGTGTTTTGAGAATATTTGCATCTCCCTTTTCCTCATTTTACCCCATTAACTCCACATAAAGCCATATCTGCCTGTTGTCCTTAACTACATTCTAAACTGAGCCTACCTTTGCCGAGCTAGTTTAGTAGTCGAGGTATATTTTACTGTTGTGTTAGTTTTTGACTCGTTTTCATTAATTGGAGTGAGTTTTTGCGAGAAAAAGAAGAGAAGTGATGAATAGTACCTCGATCGAGTAGCTTTTAGCTCGATCGAGCAGATGTTGCTGTATGTTACCTCGATCGAGTGACTTATTTCACTTGATCGAGGGGTTTTCCCTCGATCAGCCAAGAAAGAAAAAAAAAAGAAGGAAAATGAAAAATGAAAAAAAATTTAATGAGAAAAAATAATTGGCTGAAGTTTTTGTTATTTACACCTCCTATGCTTATTATTATTTGTCGAGGTGTTTTATGGGATTTGTGTTGTATATGCCTAGATATGTTAAGGCATTAAGCTTAGTTTTTTGATAGTTGGAAGAATGGAACGAGTTCTATAACGGTCTTGTTAGGAACTAGCTTGGCTATTTACCCTCACATTTCCATTAATTGTTTTGCCCCTTCTTACCAATTAGCCTCACATATCCATATTTTTGCAAATGTTCGGCACGTGATAATCCTTGAACGGTGGTTATGCGTGTGTACGGTGCTTGAATCATCTTTTATATTAGTTAGCGATGCATGTTGTGTCGGTCGTAGTCTAGGTGAGTGACTATATTTTCTTCTCTCTTTCTTATACATATTTACTTACCATTTGCTTGTTGAGAGAAGAGTGACCCGTGAGAGTCCGAATTTGGTTGAGTCTTGCAGGGTCGAAAGTCTATTTTATTTCCAAGATTTTATAAATTCGTCCACTTTCGTATTAAGCTTTGTAGCGATTGAATGAGTGCATTAAACGGTTTAGCATTGACTTGTAGCTAGCTCTGAGACTTACTCCATTCCCCTAAGTTCATTTAGTTCCATATATCTGCATTTAGTTTGCTTGAGGACAAGCAAAGGTTTGGTTTGGGGAAGTTTGATGTGTATAATTTATATAGACTTTTTAGTCCATTTATGCACGCATTTCTATGTCATTTAGGTGATATTATGTCACTATATGCCCCTATTTGGCTACTTTGTACTTTCATTACCATTTTGTAGGTACAAGCTGCGTAGTAGCGGAAACCGAGCCAAAACAGTCCACTTTGCATGCATTTAGGAGAATGGAAGGAACGGAACAGAAGCCCTTGCATGGGAAAGCGTGAAACCGCTCACAATCAAGTCGAAAGCCACGACCATTATTATATGCTAGGCCAAAGGACCAAGATTGACCATATCTTTGGTCGATCGAGGGGAGTATTGATGAAGAAGACTCGATCGAGTGACTCTCTACTCAATCGAGAGGATTTGTTGCTAGAGAAGACCTCGATCGAGCTGTCATCTGCTCGATCGAGGGGTAGCTGTTGAAGAATTGGTCGATCGAGAGGATGAAGTCCTCGATCGACTGATATTCTCGAATAAAGGCCTCGATCGAAGGGGAATTTCCCTCGATCGAGTGAAATCTGTCACGGGCCTTAAGTCCGTAGACTAATTAGGTTAGAAGTCGTGTTATGCATTATATAAGACTCTTAGTTCGTCATTAATGAGAAGAATCGACTACTTAGTAGACACTTATCATTCACCATTAGTTTCTGAACTTTCTTAATCTTTAAGTTTACATTCGGGTTTATTATCGACGCGGATTTGTTCTTTACGCCGGATTTGCTAAGATTGTAAACTCTTTTCTCTCCTTTATTCTTAATCTTTGTTCTAGTCTTAATTACTGTTTTACCTTTCTTAATTGCTGCGTTATTGTTCTTTATGCTTGTTAATTACGATTATATCATGTCTAAAGTCATATATTCAATCGTCTTTATTGCTAGCATCATTAATAATATGAGTAGCTAATTCCCTTATATGTTAGGATGAGGAAAACTGTAATAAAGGCATGATAGGATAAAATATATTAGTTAATCTTGAATTTGAGAATCAATCTAAGCAAAATAATCGAGGTTAGTCGAATGAGTGCACGCAGGAGACTAGCTAAGTAGTTAACCCCAACCTGGATCGAGAGATTGGAAGGGAAAGGCTTGCTTAGAATTGATAGGTGACTCCTAAGAGGGGGAGAGTTAATTAGGAAAATCCCTAGGGTGGTTTGAGACCGAGAGGAGAAAACCATTGCCCTTCTCATTGATTGATTGACTGACTTAGTTGACCCGTAGATGCCGATATTGCAGTAGACCGAATCCTAGCATATTTTTCCTTTATCTGATTTATTTCGTGTTAACTTCTACCTTTATTTCTCTTCCCTTAAATCTTATTTAGTTTAGTTTAAAACCAAATCAAAACCCTCAGACTGTGACTGACAGACTTAGATTACAGTTAGATAATTTCCTCCCTGTGGAGATCGACCCTACTTCCGCTATCTTCTTTAGTTAGTAGACTTAGGCTTTTATTTTTGGTGTATAACGACACGCATCAATAGCGCTTCAAGCTATAACATTATACGTGCGAGGTTATAGTATCATAAACTATAACTCTCTTCCGGCACGGGTTAGTCCTCTATAACACGATCACCGAGGGGTCGACTCCAAGGTACAAACCGCCATGTCACCACAACGAGTCTTGTTATAGTACACCGCACCATAACGTCACTTTCAAAGTTATAGCTCAAATAGGTAAAACCAGGGTATCTTACATGCAAAGTTATAGTTTAATATGTTATAACCTTAATGATGTAAACAAAATCCTAATTTCTCAACATAAGCAAACCCTAGCCTCTCCCATAAGGAGGAGGCCGAAACCCTAGGCCATGGCAACCTTACGGCCGCGCCACCACCAACGACGCTAGGGTTCGCGATTTGAACCCGAGTTCGCCCACCAAATGAATAATTGAAAATCGAATAACAACATAAATATTAAATGCAATTAAACATGTTAATCATAAGCATAAATAACCACACTAACCAATTAATCATACAATCGATCATTATATCATGTTAATAATTCACTTTCTATAAACATAAATAAAGGAAAACACCTAGTTACCTTTATTACGTAATAAAGACCGCAAAATAATATTCATCTTTATAAAGACGCCATTAATATTGTCCTAGACAAATCCTGTTCCAAAAGCACCCAAAAGAAAGGCATAATCTTCTTATTTACCCTTCAAATATATAAACCCTAAAGGTAGGTCTAAACTCCATACAATCAAGTCCCTTAAAAATATTATGAATAGAATATATTGTAGAAGTAAGAGCCAGAATTGTAAATATATAATTTATATTTGATTTGCATGAAGAAAGTTGCATAACAATGAAGTTAAAGGGAGAAGAATGAAAAGAGAGGGAGAAGATGGTCACGGCGCAACAAACGAATGAACAAAAAGATTGAGCAACCTAGTTCCTAGGTTTATCTTTTATATTTATAAGAGAATTTAAGTGGGCTTTTGACCCATTAGCTCACAAGATGGATAATCCAATTACAAATTAGGTTTAGTATAGTTAAAACGCTCGGAAAACGGATATAAGAGAAGGAGTTATTAAATAAAAATAGTACAATCGTGTACGGCCATTTTAACCCATCCAAATTAGGTAAAAATGGAAAATAACAAAATAGAGACCGTAAGCGTTAAATACGAAATAAATAATTAAACTCGAGAAATAATTATTTTAATAAATAAATTTCCGGATAAAATTTATTATAAAAATACGGGGTGTTACAATCCTACCACCTAAAAATAAGTTTCGTCCTCGAAACTTGAATTTTATAAAAGAAAGCCAAATAAAAGGGCAACAACTAGCTACAAAGAAAACCCAAAACTACGGCACTCTGTAACACCCGCAAATGTACCCTATTTTTATAGTAAAAATATTTTACAGATATTTTTCAGTGAATTTAAGTTTTAATTTAGAATTTAATTTTCCAAGTCGAATTTAGAATTTCCGAGTTCGTATTTGGAATTTCCGCGAGATTTCATGTGAATCCCGTCTTAAGGCGACTTTGACTTTTTCTTGACTTTTCCACTTACATATCTCATACTACCTCTTTAACCTATTTTTCATACACAACTCAAACATCACCTTCTTCATCACCAAGAAACCTAAAACCTAGCTTCCATAATCTTCCAATCTTAGATTCGTCGCTACTCTTTCGTTTCTTGCTCAAATTCACGTAAGTGTGTCTTATTCTTCCCCTCTTAGCTTCCTCTATCCGTATTGGTAATAAAATTACCGTCTTTCTCGCTTTTTAAATTATCCGTCTTTCTCAAGGTGAATGATATTCATCTTTTATTATCTAATTGTATGTAGGTGGAGACTAGGAAGGTTTAGAAATCGATTTAAAGACGCGAAAAGGTAACGGTGAAGGGTTACTCGATATCATTTACGTGTTTTATGTGATTTCTAGGCTAGTAATCGTATGTTGATTATGGTTAGTATGCTTAGGGATTTTATTATTGATGATGGTTGTTGTTTGTTGAGAATTGATATGAGAATTGATATGAGAAGTGATGATTTATGATAATAGTTGATGATGGTTGAGTTTAGAGCAAATTGGAGTTGTCTAGACTCAAGTCACGGTCGTGAGACTCAAGTCACGGGGGTGAAATAGTGGCTGATCTTTTACCCTTGCGTAATAGAGTGTTTCACGGGCGTGAAATACAAGTCACGGTTGTGACTTGTGCAGTTTCACTAAACTGACCCCTTTTCGTAAAACGATCATATCTCCTTCGTTACTTGCTTGTTTTGGGCTTGTGACCTATCGTTGGAACCGTAAGAGGATAAGTTATCAACTCAACTAGTAATTTCTGCATTTGCATATCTAGAACTCTAGTTATGACAGTTTGAAGTGGACCCTTGTTTTAGTTAATTTCCAAACTTGTTGTTTTGAGATAAGATTTATGTTTCCTATTTATTATGCTTCTTAAAATTGGTCTAATGCTTATGTATCATGTATTGATTCATGTTTATCATAGTTATATTTATATAATGCCTTATTCTCATGCTTGGTGACGGTTTTTGGTATGTCCCACTTTGAGTCGGTTTTTACAAATGATACTGTTTGAGCACTATTTTGTCTTGTGCTTTGTACTCTCATTCCCTTGGCTACCTCCACGTTCGTAAGGCTGGAATGTCAGAATGGGG
The DNA here is from genome assembly GCA_022085475.1 of Heliosperma pusillum. Classification (NCBI taxonomy): domain Eukaryota; kingdom Viridiplantae; phylum Streptophyta; class Magnoliopsida; order Caryophyllales; family Caryophyllaceae; genus Heliosperma; species Heliosperma pusillum. The sequence continues at coordinate 38,579 of JAIUZE010013232.1, forward strand.
AGGTATCCTACTGCTTAATTGCATGTGTTAGTGGGCATACGACGACGTTGTTGGGAGGCGAACGCTATGCGTTGATCGACCCGGCCGTCAAATGTTGTGTACTTGCGAGGTGGTGTTATTTGCATGTAGCATACCGCTTGTTATGAGGCTTGTTCTCTTTTCCGCCTCTTTCGTGAATTGATCTACCAAATTTGGGGTACTCGGCGTCTATGATTGGCCGAGTCTTGGATGTGGAACGTCTTACCACATGTCGAATCGGAAAATGTGATTCCGAGAATCTGGCCAGGTTTAGATTAGGAGCCTTATTATTATCGTTCCTACCAGGAGGAAATTAGTCTACATATACGAAATGTGATCGTGTATGCGTTCGGGGAAATGTGATCTCGTGGATGCCTTTTAATCATACTTGCCATGTACACGGTGCTAGTGCGTTTCATTTACCGTGAGAGATGTCGTCTTTGTGTCGTCGTTCTTGAATGCGTGATTTCATGACTTATTATTCATGTTCATTGCATGATTGGGCATCGTCTATGTATTGGTATGTTTGAATGGATGATAATATGATGGATTTATTGTGATCATCGCATGACTTGGCATGGTTGTTTGTCGAATCTCAATCTTATCAAACTTATACCGCTAACGGTGAGATGCAAGCCCTAGTGAGCGTATTCGGTTGCCTAAGAGTGTCTTCCCCGAGTCTTTGTATAACATGATGGATTCGGACTTGTACTTCTTATGCTCTTATCTTTAAATATTGAATTGCCTATCTATCCTTATCGTATCTCACATGTATATCTATATGTATGCATGCTCTACTTTTGTATTTCCTTTTATGTACGTTTAATGTGATATGGCTGGGAGAACCCGGAGTTACTCCCCACTGACTGTGGCGTTCATGTTTTTCATGGATGAACAGGTTGCTTGCATGGATGGCTTTTTGCTTGTGGTATTTTGGGTTTGGGTGTGAGCTAGCGGGCGTTGTCCCTGGATGAAACACCTCTAGACGTTTATTAGCTAGTTTGCTAATCACTTTGATATTGATAACATTTTGAGAGACTTCGTCTCTTTGTAGTATAATCTATTTTGTTTGTAATCATTTGACATTCCTCGTATTTCTATCTTGCATGTAAAAAGTTTTTAAAAATATCGTATTTCCGCAAATTAATTCACATGCTTGTATGTTTTATATTTCCGCCTTCGCGAGGGTTGTCACAGTTGGTATCAGAGCTTAAACGCTCCCGACGCACACACGTGAAACCTAAACTTAAATTACTTGACCTTGAAATAATAAATGAGAGATGGGTAGACTTAAGGACCTAAGGTGGTAGTCTTTGGTGTACTTGATGTTTGTTAGGTTCTAACTTGTTTGTTGATTGTGTTGAATGATGTTATGTTTGTTTGTATCTACCGTCTTAAGGTGGATCATTGTGTTACCTAGAAGAAGTATCCTCTAGCGAAGATTTGAAGATTGACAAGCCTAATTGAAGTGTATTTCTTCCTCATCTATGAATTCTCTCGTCCTTATTGTATTATGCTCTCTTCCTTCTATCTAGGTGCTTCTTTCTCTTCGAACTTGTTTGCCTCTTGGAAATTACTCTTGATAGTTCCTCCATCTTACCATTGGTATCCTTACCTTCCGCTTGTAACCTTTTTGTGGATGCCATACCCATTTGTTGGTGGTATATTATACTTGGTCGGAAGAACTTTGAATTTTGTGGAATATTAGTGATTGTTAGAATGAATTTGTGATTTGAGGAAAATGGTGTAGATCTAAATTCACCCTATATTGATGATTGGTTGTAACTCTAAGGAAAGGTAGTAAGATAAGTTTGATGATTTTAATGCTTGATGCTTGCCATGACTAATGTGTAGATAGTTCATGGTATTTGATGGTGTAAGCTTGAATGAGTTGGCTAGGACTTCTTAACCCATTATTAATTTAGTCTTTTGGACTTCGAAGTTTAGTATTGTTTTGAAGACCATGCTTATGATATGTCTAATTGGTGTAAATAATAAGCTTTGAAATACATCTCGAGGTGCGAAATACTTTTGAGGTTAAGTGACGTCTTGTGGTTTCCTATGGTGTGTTTGTGAGTATAGGCTTAGTGGAAAAGCATTTGGCTATAGTTCTTGGATTTAAAGATATGATCTTATCTTATGGTATTGGAGACTCGTTTGAAGTAGTAAGGTTTCGGTAAGTTGAACCATATTACTTGAGGATTATAGATATGAGCGAGATTTGATGATGTGAGCTATGATGGAAATACCTTGGGACGTTAATGATGATGTTTGACTTGAGGTCGTACTTTATTAATAATGAACTCGTGGGCTATATGATGTTGATAATGACGTTTTGTTCGGTGTTCTACTTTGTGGCCTTAGGAGTTGAAAAGAGATTAGTATGGAGAATTCTTTATTGGTTCTTCGGTTTTTGAAACCTTTGGGAATGTGTCAAATTATGGAGTTGAGAGAATGTTACTATGCTTGAGTTGCAATTCCGCATTTGGGAATCCGTGTGATATGAAAGGATGGATGAATTGGGTTGTAGTCGATTTGTCGAATTTAGGCGTACCTTACTTTGATGATTTGTGTTACGATGGTCCCTTGTAAGAGACCTTTGTAATCGGGATGAGTTGCTTTCCTATCACCCTAAGTCTGAAAGGAGAAATTTTATGGATTAAACCTTAAACCTTTACTCGTGCCATTATCCCTTTTCATTTCCATTCTTGAATGTTTTTTTTGTCAAGATTGATCTTTAAGAAATCGCATGCTCGTATCTTCTTTCTTACTTGGATATATTCATACCTCTACTATCTGCTTTGTCTCTTCCTTGACCTCGTTATTTTCAGCGCTCCTCTCTTGTAATCTCGTGCCTTATTTATATTTGTGTTCTCCCTGAGATTCCTTATCGTTTCCTTTCTAGTTGCTCCTGCATCTTTTCTCTAATGGATTGGGTATTCCGTTTGTAAGGCTTAGAGAATAAGTGTGATGTAATTTGGGATTCTTTAGTTAGAATATGTGTCCTTGGATTGAGCAAATTTCATGTTGTATTTCATTATGGGAAATAGGACTTAAGCTCTAGGATGAATCCTAATAGTGATAATGAATCTTCTCCCAGTAGTTTTGGATTTGGAGTTTGGTACTCTAGTGTTATTTTGAGAATTTAGTTAATCATGATAATATTCGTTGTTGTTGAGTATTATATCGGTTGCTTGGGATTTCATTTGGGATTTAGACGTCTTTAATTGG
>JAIUZE010013233.1:0-21891 GCA_022085475.1 Heliosperma pusillum
GTGCCGTGTAATTATAGGCAAAAAGGTATGTCGGGTTTTGAAATTGTTGTTACGTAATTGACTCAGGTTTATTAATTATTTTACGGTAATCGATTAAATATAATTAACGATAAAGTTAATTATACTAAATATCTAGATATTATGTTATATTAATCAAAAGAAATGAACATATCAAGGCTTAAGAGAGGGTGAGTGTGCCGTGTGGGTTTGTGATTGTCGGGTCAGTTTTGTAAACGATTTGCGTAATTTTCGTTAACTGATCGATAAAGTTAATAAATATCTAGATATTTTGATTAGTTTAATCAAAATAATTAAAATATCTATTTGTGAGTGGACAGCGATGACATGGGCGGGTGACTCATGCCAAAGTCGAGTTTCGATTTTGTTACGGGATTTGCGATGACTCGGGAATAGTTAAATGACGTTCGGTTAAAACCGTAAAAGTTATTCTTTAAATCCCGAATAAATTCAAAATAATTAGAATAAATTATGATAATCTTAATCAATTTAAATAAAAAATAAACTTCAAAATATTATTTTTTTTAAATAAAAGTTCGGTCTTCAAAATTACAAGGCGAGTCGGAAAAAGTCAACGAAAGTCAAAGTCGACTTAAAAGTCAAGAAAAGTCAAAGATGACTTAAAAGTCAAGAAAAGTTTATGACGACTTAAAAGTCAAGAAAAGTCAATGACGACTTTAAAAAGTCAAGAAAAAGTCAAAGACGACTTAAAAGTCAAGAAAAGTCAAAGATGACTAAAACGGTCTTTTCATGAAATCTCTCAGAAATTCCAAATACGAACGCGGAATTTCAAAATAAGACTCGGAACAAAAATTCCTATTTTAAAAACTTAAGTTCTACTGAAAAGTGTTAGTAAATATTTTTACTAGAAAAGTTGGTATTTTTCGGGTTGTTACAGCATTCCTTGGCTCACCAAAAGCCACATTATTATTAGCTAGGCGCAGTTAAGGCCACAATATTTGGCTTTACATAAAACCATGTTCTCTATCTTTGATATAAGCAAAGTCTTTATGAAATGTCACATTCACTTCAGGGAATGGATATAGCCAGCTGAAAGAGATTCTTCATCTTTCAATAAAATAATATCATTTTGTTCAAATTCGGGTGAACAAGATTTTAATGCAAAAATAAAGTTGCTTTTAATAAACACCGCTTTAAAATTAATTGCGGTTCATAAACTAATAGATGTGGACTTCTGGCCACTAGCATTTATATGTGGAATTCTGACCACTTACACTTTAACAATATGAATATATTGTATTGATGAGACGGTATTAAGTTATTAGACACCTTGAAAACTTTGAACTTCAGGCCAAAGTCATAATGTGGACATATCCCCAATCTTTGTAAAATAAATCTTTTGAAACTTCAGATCCAAATTATATTATACTCCGTATGTCTTTGCCAAAAACTAAGTCCAATAATATGTACATTAGACAAGATTGACTTAGTTACCATATTAAATAAGAACTCTTCGTTTCTAGGTGTCATAAGAATATCAAACGCAACAAAATTGTAGGCAATTCATGATTATCCGAGTTATTTCCCGTACGATGTTTAATATAACTAACAAAATAATTTATGAACAAGCGGAAATAACTGAGCAAAACTAATCGATAAATATGATATATATATTATAAAAATACAAAATCAACCCATATGTTGTTAAACTCAAGTAACATATCTATGAAACGTACAAGAATTGTACGGAAATAAATGAAACATGTGTTTTCATCAAAATAATCATCATAGTTCATTAATTCGGATAGTATATATAATGCAAACAAGATTATAATCATTGTGATCCTTTATAAAATTTTCTTCTTTGATTAACTTTATTAGCTATTGGGCTGTTACATATTACGACACATAATTAAGTTTAAAACTCAAACTTACTAAATCACTTAAACCATATGAATCATAATGATTAATGAGCTAAGTAAATAATTAAGTATACATGGAACTATGGAAGACAATCACGACATATAAGCAGACCGATTAAACAATAAGAATCATAATCAATAAGTTTGGTAAGAGATATGACCGCAAAATTTTGTTCTTTTGTTCGTATTAGCAGGGTTGCAGCAATTAAAGGAGTATCCCATAGTTCATAGTATTAATTAGAACAATGTTACGTGAAATTAATAGTTACCGTACGGACAGGTAAACATAAATTAAATATAAACAAAATATTGATGCAACAGTTGATCGAAACAATCGAGAAATCAATGTTACAAATTAAGGTCAACTAGATATCATGTTTTGATTTTCAACGTGGCAATATGAAAATTGTTTCATAAGCATGTGACAATTTAATAATATACTTTGCATGCAATACTTGTTTGATTAATTCTTAGTCCTTAGTTCGTAGATTCATAGGTTTTCACGAGTAGTAAATCAGTAAACATACCTTAAAAATAATAGAATTACCCAATTGGTTAGGCTCGTGCTGATAACGTGTTGTGAAATAAAGATGAAAGAGACAAAGACAGAAGGTAGAGAGAAAGTAAGGGAGACAGATCTATGTTATTATTCCATTATAAGGGGTATATATACCCATACAATATAGGTAGAATTTTCATAAGATAATATATTCTATTATCCTATAAGATATGGACATCGATATAATAATATTTCATAACAAAGAATGTATTTTGTCATTTGAGATGCTCTAATTGGAAAGGAAGCACAGTTCGGGACTTGAGACTTGAGAGCAGCTCAACATTCAACAATGGCGTTTCAAACAGCATTCAAAGAAAGGTTCGAAGACATGGAAAACACGCGAAATCAACGCCTCTCTCTCCTTCAGGTATTTTTTTTCTCTACTCTACTCTACTCCATTTCCTGTCTTTCTGTATTTTTTAAAACGCGAAATCAAAACAATTGTTAGGGTGAGAAAGATTTGCAGAAGAACAAATCAGTTGTTGTATCCGCCAAACATTCCAATATCAGTTTACTGGAGCAGCGTTGCTTAATCTTAGATCAAACCTTTGCTTCACACAATTTTCGAATCTCTTCTCTTAAATCTCAAATCCAATTACTTGATCGCACTTTTCAATCTTCTTCCAAACACTTAAGGTACCTTTTTTTTCTATTAATTTAATTTCAATTATCAGGAACTGGTTTATATTGTTTCCTTTTGAGGCATAATTAGTTCGTTCTTTAGTGATTTGAATGTTCAGGTTGATGAACTTGAGCAATTGGATAGGAAAAGAGATATAAATTACTGTGTCAACTCTGCTGAAATCAACAAATTTACGGTTAAAACTCAGTTGTTTGCTTCCGAGCTTAGGATTAAAGTGGAGGAACTAAGGAGTCGCCGGAATAAGGTATTCGCCTTTGTGTGTTTATGTAATATCTGAAAATGCCTGCGCGAACAATCAATAGTACTGTCCCCTGTGGCGGAAACTGGATTTGGGTAAAAATGCTGATGCTTAACCTTGTCAGATTGGTTTAGTATGATCCGATTTCTAGGTTGAAGGTTCCCTTAGCTGCGAATTGATTCTATCGACATTATTTTTCAGCTGAAGTTACTCTGTTCAGAGCTTCAGAAGAACAATGGAGATGTGCAGAATGTTGACATACAAGCAGCTGAGATAAGAAACCTGGAACTTTTGGCTTTGAAGAAAAAAGTGGCCATTACAAGGGAGTCTAATGAACGAGAAAGAGCAGAGTTGCAAAAGCAGCTGCAGAGTCTGAGGTGATACGGTAAAGCGGAATAATTAAAAAAAAAAGTTGGGTTTGCTACTAGTTGCTTTTGGTTGCACATAGAGAATTAGAGATGGTAAAATAGGATACCAATGCCTTTGTTGGGTTACTTTGCAATAAAATTGCTCCATATAATTCATCTCAGTATATGGCGGAATTGAAACAGACATAGATTATTTGGCATGCACAGCATATTTCTGGCAGAACTCGTGTACAACCAGAAGCAGCTTCTGGTTTTGGAGCAATCCCGGTGTGCCTTTCGCAACACTCTATTTGGATCCGTCTCTCAGACCCGAGATGGAATTTCGTTGTTTTGTTCGTGATCAGCAACATGTTGGGATTTCTCAGCGGGAGGTCACTGATTTTTATCCTTCTCTCCTTGACAAGAAAAATGAACTCAAAGAGCTGATCGGGGATTTTTTCATTGACAACATTCAGGAAAGGTTCAAGTCCGATAATCACATTTGACGTTTATGTTACAAAAGAGAAAAGGGTGAACTTAATTGATTTCAATCCCTGGTCCGCCTTTACATTGCCGTTACTGTTTAGCTGGGAGGAATTGGAGCAAAGTCAAGTTGTGTTACTCTGACTCCCTGACGTGGTTGTCGTGTCCGACAGGTGTAAGTGTCGGATACGTTTCATTTTTTGGTCTAAAATGAAGTGTCGAAGTGTCATGTCGGTGTCGAACAGGTATGTGTCGGACACGTGACACGACAACTAAGGGACGTGTCGGAGTAACATAGTAGTCAGGTAGTCGAGTATGCCAAATTTAGAATTGTGGATAGTCAAGGCGTCCGGGTTTGAAGACTGCAGTGCCAAATACCTGAAGCAGGTGCATAATAGTCGTCACTCTCAAGCTTTCCGGTTATACTCAATACACCCACGTATATTTTTGGAACCTTTTGGCTCATTTCTGGCTGAGGTTCATTCAGAGTTTTGGTATCTTTTTCTTTGGAACTTGTAGCTGTGTAGTAGTTAGTACTTAGTTATCTCATTGTACCCAGATTTTAGACAGGCATGAAGCGAAGTTATGTTCTTGTTTCTCTTTTCTTTCACCTCTTTTCCCCTTTCATCTTTAAAGTAGTTGCTCTTCTCCCAATTTGTTCCTCTTTGTTACAGTACGCAATTATTAACATCTGAATCCCCACATTCCCAATAAAATCTTACTTTCTCGTTTATATCTAGTACCGAAACAAAGAAAATATTGACTATGATTTCAGTTTCATCACCACTTAAGTCTACGTTGCCACGATATTGTTCTATATGGTTGTGCATTTGATCGAGCTCAAGGCACGTAAGGCAACAGACAGATGCAGACTTCATATACAAACGCCATCAAGATTGTGCACTAAGTTACGCTAAATATTCCTGTAGTCTCACTTTAGCCCCCCTAAAGTTCCGATGAAGATAAGCTCTAACCCCTTTTGATTCTGTGGACGATTCTGATAAAAAAACATTGGATGTTAGATTTTCAGCAAAACATCCTTCAGAGACATCTTCACATATACCAAAGTCTAGCATGACCAACCCTTCCTATGATATCGTAGATATCCTATGGTTCAATGGTTGTGCATTTGATTAAGCTCAAGGCACGTAAGGTAACACACAAATGCAAGCTTCATATACATATACCAACTTCACATGTACCTGTTTCCAACCTTTGTTTCTACCTATCTAGACGTGGCATATAAAGAAGCCAACCGTGTTAGATGTGCTTCTGGTTATTTCGGGTTTGCAATAATTTATGGATGATGGCATGTGGGGTCATAGCGGCCTTTATTTATTTGTTGTCGATTTTGCTATCAAGTTATTTAGGAATAATAAAAACATGCCAAAGTAAATATTTAGGCTGAGTCGAATAAATTAGACTAAGTTTATCCACAAAGTCATCCTTAGGCTTCAGACTCTGCCATCTCAACTTTCCTCTAACTTTTCATTTTTCAGACTCACTAAAAAAATACACTTCATCATCAGACTCATTTCAGACTTTGCCACCTCAACTTTCTGCTACTCCACTTATTTCATTTTTTTTATTTCATTACTTCAATATCTACATTTATTTTATAATATCATATTTTTCACTAAACTTAAATAAATCAAACATTAAATAAACCTTGTGATATACTTTTTTTTTATTAGCGACATATTTTTATAATAAAAGAAATTATACTTCAAATTAAAATCCAAGATACGAAAGAGAATTACATTAACACATAAAATATAAATGAACTTTGAAGTCAGGTTAAACTTTGAAGCTTGCAGAAATGCAAGAGTTGAGAGGTCCTGGGTTCGACTACCAGCTGGGGCGATGATCACTTGGCCACTGCAGCTCCCGAAGGGGGTGGCTTACATGGTCCATGTGGTGGTGCGGGAATGCATGGGCCCGGGGGGATTCAACCCCCTCGTCATAAAAACAAAATATAAATGAACAAATAAAATTAGAAAAACGAGATAAAATAACTAAACATCACTAGAACGATGCAATATGTTTTCAACCAAGTCAGCCTGAAGTTGATGATGGTGGGCTCGATTACGAATTCAACGATGATTTTCAAGATGAGAGTAATAATTGGGAAGGAGTGAAGGACACCATTTATAATTTCTGGTTCATTTTCTTGATTTTGAGCGACATAATGAAAATCATTGGAAAGAGCGATTGCATCCATCTCATCTTCAATGATCATATTGTGTAATATGATACATGTTTTCATTATATCTCCATCTTCACTTCTTTTCCAAACACGTGCAAGGTTTGCAACAATCACGAACCTTTTTTGTAACACCCCCAAAGATACCAAAGAGCCTTCAAGACCTTCTTAGTACTTCGGGATGCTACCATCTCGGTGGCCCGAGGTAGTACATATCAAAACTCATAATAAAGAAACAATACTTTATTAAATCAATGGTTTAAACTTCAATACACAATCCCAAACTAAACGACATACCGTCTAGACCAAAATCCAAATGTTAACATAATAATAAAGTAAAGTATAGTTTAATTCTAAACACTCAGCGAAATCTATGAGTCGATATGGTGATCTCATCCTCATCCCAGCACTGCTCTACAGATTTACCTGCTGATCACCTGCTCACCATTCCTCAATGTATCACAACAGTTTTGGAAAACATTAACGGGTACACTATCAATACCCAGAAAAACTTGAGAAGAAACCCTCGAGAACTGCTTCAAAACAGTCTCACAAATCACCTGAAATAAACCACTGTTTTTGCAAAAAAAAAAAAAAAAAACAGAGTTTATGAGCAGCACCTGTTGTTGTCCATTTTTCACCCACATTAAAGCGTTACAGTCTCTGAATGCCAGAACATTAAGAAACTAAGGAATCCCACTTTTAAAGAACATCTTTCGGATTGAAATTCCGTGAAGAAACGAAGTCACAAAGTTGATTTCAAAACAGCCTATTGCAAAGCAATAAAAACATGAGTGCAACTTTAAAAATCGTTGAAGACGTACCCTTTATCGTTTGAAATCTATATTAAAAATCATACACGACTCCAAGACGGTGTCCCGACTTACTTGTAGGTTGAGGGTGTAAAAACGCCCATCTTACTTCTCTTTTATTTATGTTTTATATTCGTTTTTCGATGCACTAACGATACTAATGTTTGTTCAATGTTGTTCTGCGAAGTACAAGATAACTCGATGTCCATTAAAGTCAAATATCGATCCTATTCTATGAATATGGATAAATATGAGACTAACATTAATTTAAATCGATCTTAAACAATAGATCGAGTGGGTTGTGTTTGCAAACGTCACAAGATTGTCTCGATCGAGACAACCTTGGTCATGGCTGTGACGTAGGGTAGGCCGAAGGGCTCCTTTGCTTCCCTCCTTGTTTTGTTTATTTTATTTGTCTATTGTTTGTCTATGAATTATTATTGTTTATTATTGTAGTATCTAATTAATTAGAAATTAAGCGATAAAATTAACATAGGATTTTAATGAATTAGATGATTTTATTAGTTTAAATCTACTTGACTAGAAAAGACGAGTACGACTTTAAGTTAACTGATTATGTTATGTTAATGGTGCCTCAATCAAGGGGGTAATATCGAGTTGGTAGTAGGTGTTCGCCCTTCACCTATTAAGTGTATCCCTTGAGCGACTCACCACTAAATGATGTAATTAGTACTCACCTAATAAATTAGATGCATGTTTAGGTCACTACTTTAAACAATGAATTGAAAATTAATCGTTCCCTTTGCAAATTAAAATGAATCTTCCCTCCTCTTTCACCATCTCGTTAGTATGGGTGTGCGTGCTTACCATCTACCTATTTATAATCGATAACATAGAATTAGTGTTATTTGTTTTCCATTTGATTGTGTAGAATGCATGATTAGTTCATTGTATTTTATTAAGTCATGTAATTTAATTATGGGTCAAAGTTGATCCATTTGTATATAGATCGAGTTGTAACTTATTTATTATTTTTGAGTCGGATTTCTGGCGAGATGCCAGGTTTGTATTAGCTTAGTATCCCCTATGGCTCCCCTCTCCTCCAAGTCTTATTTGTTTATTTTATGTTTCAATAAACAAACTCAAATGTTTAATAACTTTGACGAAGTAGCATACATGCATTAAACCACCTAGAACGGGATTCACATGCTTAGGATTATAGTTTGTAAAACGATGTTTGCTTTTCATAATCGTCGTTATGAAATGGGCATGGTTGGTTAGTAGAGGCCGTTATGAAATGGGCGGGGTTGGGTGTTCAAGTAATGAACTTTCCATCACGTACCTTCACCCCTTACTCAAAATCTATTAGTTTCCAGATGGTCCGAATTCAATGGGTCACGAGTGTAATTCAATTGAGTGATTTAGGAAGACAAGTCTCTAAACTTTAATCACACGTAGTCGATTTGCACATTGCTTTCAATGAAAGGTGTAAAGTTGACTTGGACGGTTCCATGTTCCCACAAAACTTGGTGGCGACTCATATCCACCTTAATTCGATCCGTGTTAAACCACAAGTCAATATGCCCTGTCGGATCTTCGTGAAGCGATCGCGGGGGGTTGTCCACACAACCGAAACTCAAATCCCGAACTCCATCACCATAATCATAATAAATCAAATGACATATAGAAACATCTCATCACATCAATTAGCATAAACAATACTGAGTACGGAAACCTTACCTTATTCGCAAGTTCCGCACGAATACAAGCAAGTATCATAATTCTTCTTCTACAAAGTCCCCTCCTAATCATACAATAATCATACAATAAATTACTAATCATATTCCCCTTTTCCCTCAATTCAATTAGGATTTAAATTATTCAAATGAATTCACATAGTAGAATTACTTACCGTCGCAATAACCAAGTTAATGAGTGATCTAATCCGACACGGGATGATTAAGGCTGTTCTTGAGAGATTTGAGAGAGTTTTTTTAGAGAAATAGGGTTTTTGTGTTAAGAGCGTAACTGCAATTATGACTTAATTTCTTATTAAAACTCTTAACCAAACCGTCCGCGAAATATCCTCACACCGGTGTACTCGATCGAGTACCATATGTACTCGGTCGAGTACTTTTCACACTCGGCCGAGTACCCTAAGAACAGAATACTGCTCAAACGACAGACCAACTTACTCGGTTGAGTACAATCTGCTCGGCCGAGTTCCCAATCCACTCGGTCGAGTAAGCTTTACTCGGCCGAGTGCCAAGTACTCAGAAATACGGAGCATTACAGTCTTCCTTCCTTGAGAACGAACTTCGTCTACGAAGTTCAACTCATACTCCGGCCCACCTAATAACTCCTACCAACAACCAACATGTACAAATAACCAACATGTGACACAATCAATAACACATAACTTATATCACGTATCAACCACAAACTAACAACAACGACACATATCATAACATGTATCATACTGCCCACCAAGAGACACTAACTACTAACATACTAACACATGCAATTATCTCCTTCCCTCCTTAAAGAGCAAGGTTACCTCCCTGTAACCTAACATACCTCCTCAAGTAGATGCGGGCATCGCTCTCGCATAGCAGCTTCGGGCTCCCAAGTTGCTTCTTCAATTCCACGTTATGGTTGGACCATAACACCTTCAATAACATCGTCTCCCTATTTCTGGTCTTGCGCACCTTCCAGTATAAGATATCTTTTGGCACCTCAACATAAGTGAGTGCCTTATCAAGCTCAATGGTCTCAGCCTCTAGGACATGGGACGGATCACTCACATACTTTCGCAACTGAGAGACATGGAACACATTATGGACCCGATCAAGAGCAGGTGGTAAGGCTAAATGGTAAGCCACCTTTTGAACCTAATCCAAAATCTCATAGGGGCCTATGAATTTCTGGCTCAACTTGCCCCTCTTACCAAATCTCATCACCCCACGCATAGGTGGCACCTTCAAAAGGACTTTGTCACCCACCTAGAACTCAATGTTCCGACGATGAAGATCTGCATAGCTCTTCTGACGATCCTACGCTGCTTTCATCTTCTGGCGAATTAACTTCACTTGTTCGATCATGTCTTGAACCATCTAGGGTAAAATAACCAGTGCCTCGGAAATGTCATCACATCACACTGGACTCGTGCATCTCTTCCCATATAAGGCCTCAAAAGGTGTCATCCGAATACTAGAATGGTAGCTGTTGTTGTAAGAAAACTCTAGCAGGTCCAACTTATCCTCCCAGCTCCCACCGAATGATAGCACACAAGCGCTCAACATATCTTCCAAGGTCTTGATTGTTCTCTTCGTCTGGCCATCTGTCGCAGGATGAAAGGTTGTACGCATCTTCAATGTCGTTCCCATAAGCTCTTTCAATTCCTTCCAGGCTCGACAAATGAATCTCGCATCACGATTAGATACTATATCACTAGGTACCCTATGCAGCTTCACCACATGCTTCCTATAGGCCAAAGCTAGCTCGATCTTGCTCCAAGTATCTTGCATAGGCATGAAATGGGATGACTTGGTCAACCGATCCACGATCACCTAAATCATGTTATCCCCCTTCTGCGATCTCGGAAGTCCTATCACGAAGTCCATGGATATAGACTCATATTTCCACTCCGGAACCTCAAAAGACTGAATCTTACCTTACGGTCTCCTTTGCTCCCCTTTGACTTTGCTCCCATTTCCACTCTGGAACCTCTAAAGACTGAAACTCTTTATATAGCTTATCCCCACCCGCGGATGAACCGAATAAGAAGTACAATGAGCCTCAGCCAAAATTATCTTTCTCAGCTCCGGATCGCTCGGCACACACCATCGGCCCTCGAATCTAACACTCCCATAAGCATGAATCGAAAATCTAGGAATAGTACCCTCCTCTACCCTTTTTTTCCATAGCCGAATCTTCGGATCCTCCGATTGCTTGCTCGTAATGTCGTCATACAATACCGGCTCGATCCTCAAGTCACTAGTAGCATCTCCTTTCCGAATCACATAAATCCACATCTTCTCCACTTCATCTCTCAACCACATCAAGGTCATAACAGTGCACAAGGAATGTACACTCTTCCGGCTTAAAACATCATCAACCACATTAGCCTTCCCCTCATGGTAAATGATTTCCATGTCATTGTCCCCAATAAGCTCCATCCACCGCCGCTGCCTCATATTCAATTCCTTCTGGGTATAGATGTACTTCAGACTCTTATGGTCCGAAAATATCTTAAAACTGGCACGATACAAATAATGCCTCTAGACCTTCAGCGCGAACACCACTGCTCCCAACTCTAGATCATGAGTAGGGTAATTCTTCTCATAAGGCTTCAGCTGCCTCGACGCATGAGCAATCATCTTCCTTTTCTGCATCAGCACACATCCCAACCCACACTTCGATGCATTAGTATACTGATAAGTGAATATTTGTATGGTTTTAACCCCCAATTTAGCTCGGTTTTGTATGTCATTTGTGCTTTGTTAAGCCACTTTATGAGCTAATATCGTCTTCTAGGCGAAATCCTGTGTTCTAACCTATTTTGTAGGGAAAGTGACGTTTCTACGCCCTTTTTCTATATTCCCGAGCATTTGCCTAGAACCCGACGATTTGAAGAAGCAAGCTTGACCAAGTGAAATGCATTTCAAGAAGGTTCACTAATTCGAAAAAGAGAAGAAGCAAAGACGGTTTCGTAGTTGTCGGAAGATCAATCAATTAGGCGGAAGCAATCATCGCTTTACATCAAACCCTATCAACAAACCCGACTCAAGAGGTCAAGGGGGATGTTGGAAGTCAAGCCAAAGCAAAGGAAGATGAAACGTTAGTCAAAAGGACCTGGATGACCACTTACCCGATCATAGAAGTGTGTACCCGATCGGGTATGTGTGCTGCTTCGAGCATTGCGGCTCCTTCTTCCTTGTTTTGTCCTATGTGTTTAATGCCCGACCTCTTCTCCTCGAAACCCATATGCTATAAATAGATGCTCTAGCCCCTCATATCAAATCATCTCATCTCACACAACATCTCTTCTCTTCTTTCTTTAGTTTAGTTCTTCTTCTTTCTTAGTTTAGTTTAGTTTTAGTTTTCTCTAGTTTAGTTTAGTCTAGTTTGTAGTTTTCTTCAATTGTAGTTGTTCTACTTGTCATTGGAATTCTAATTTCCGGGTTTGCATTTCCTATTCAAGTTCTTATTCCATTTCAATCTTTGCTCATCCTTTTCGGTAATCTTTATTCTCGTCTTTACATTATAGTTTCATTTTCATTTAGTATTTCTTTTATCATGTTTATCGTTCTTAGTTTTATAATCTTAGTTTCCCTTTCATTGTTAATCATGCATAAGTAGTCGCCCTTCTAGGGTGTAGGATAGCCATGTTAGATTAATTAAAAGATGATAATTGGATAAAAGAAATTATGCCTTTAAAACGTTGTGTCTATGCATGTTTGGATTGTAACGATAGTTATCGATTTTTGGCCAAAATCATTTGACTAGTATGGAATTCTTTTCCAAGGTAGACATACGAGATTTGAATAGACAAAGCATGACATAGTGGATTAAGACCTAGTAAATCGCACTAAAAGCCTGCTAGACCATCTGATCTATGATTGTAATGAACACACCATTCTTACGAACGCTCAATGAATTATTTGCATATCCTAAATCCAATTTCATCAATATGTTAATCTACATGTGTGAACCTACTTCTCTAGATTCTTTTCTTTATTGCATTGTTGTTATTTAGTAATTAGTGACAAGCATTAGTAATAACCATTGTGACAATCATACAAGTTGAAATTCTAATCATATCTTTTGACAAGTATCTCCCGTCTCCCCGAGATCGACCCCTTACTTCCCTAACTGCATTTATTTGTTGTTAGCCTAGTCAGGGTTATTTATCTTTGATTAGGGTATGCGACAACCCGATCATATACACCTCAAAGTTCCGACTTCCTTCAAGTAATGCCAAAACATTAGCCGTAGTCAAACGCTCCTTTAAGGTTTGGAATGCCGTCTCACAGCTCTTGCTCCAGCAAAACTTGTTCTCCTTCCTCATCAATGTGTCATAGGTCTAGCTATTCTCGAAAAGTCCTTCATGGAGCTCCTATAGTACCCAACCAAACCCATAAAACTTCTCACCTTTGCCACATTCTTTGGTGCCTCCCAATTAGACATCGCCTCGATCTTACCCGGATCCACCATTACCCCTTCCTTAGATATCACATGCCCCAAGAATGCCACCTTCTCTAACCAGAACTCATACTTAGACAACTTAGCATACAACTGGTTGTCCCTCAAGGTTTGAAACACGATCCTCAGATGCTCCACATGATCTTTCTTAGTCTTAAAATATACCAACATGTCGTCAATGAATACCACCACAAACGTGTCCAAGTATGGATTGAAGATCCGGTTCATAACGTCCATGAGTACCGCTGGTGCATTAGTCAACCCAAATGGCATCCCCATGTACTCATAATGCCCATACCTCGAACAAAACACCGTCTTCAGAATGTCACTATCCTTTATCCTCAGCTGATGATACCCCGACCTCAGATCTATCTTCGAAAATACCCCAGCTCCGCTCAACTGGTCAAACAAATCATCGATCGTAGGTAATGGATACCAATTCTTCTGTTGGAGTAGGTGTCCTCCACAATAGTGCGCCACATAATAAATCTTATTATGGAATATAATTGGGATATTTATTGACTATATATATGATTAGTCAGTTGATTAACGTAAATCAATAACGGTTGGCTGACTAGAGTTTGACGTTATTGTCGTATGACGGCGGTGATCAACTGATCCCTTTCGGTCACACCTAAAGGATGAAATCCAAATAATAACTAATTATTTGTATACGATACAGTTAATTAGTACATTACATATATTCGATATGTACGAGAGTTAATTATTAGAAATTGAGTTAAGAACTCAAATTCGATTAAACTTATTTTTCAATTATGCGATAATTGACTAAATAAATTTATATCTTATTTTAATACGATTAAATAAGATTTAACTTAGTAATTAATCGTTAAATTACTAAATTAGTTGAGGTTTTGAGATAGAGGTAATTAGTTAATTATATTTACAAAGAGTTGTAAAATAAATTAACTAAGCATTGTGGGACCCATTATATATTGATATAATGGTAAAATATACTTAAAATGTTAAGTACATATTATTCATTTATTTGTGTCATATAATTGTTATATGATCAAATTAACACTTAATTATACAAGATAATTAAGCATATGATTAATAAGTATTTGTGGGACAAATATCAAAAATCAAAATGGATCAAATTGAGGCTCACATGGCCGGTTGTGGTGAAGTCAAATGGTGATGGTGGTTGTTCTTATTTATACTCATAAGCAACATATGCTTATGACATGAATAGCAAACATGATATCATTTTATTCACTACAACACATTACCACCTTACATGGCAATAAAATAAGAAGAAAACATCACCTTTTTGTGATGATGAAATCGGCCCTCTTGGCTATAAAAGGAGAACAATTGTTGTTCATTCCTTACACAAGTTCATTCTTATTTTCCATACATCTCTCAAAACTAAACTTCTCTCTAAAACTCTCATATACTAATATTTACTAAGTATTACTAGTGTAGTAATATAGTCTAGTATTAGTAGTATTATATCTATTTTATTATCTAGTTAATAATAAGGGTAGATTATTTGGGTTAATCTTGGTGCAACTTGGAGGAGATCTTCTACCTTGGAGATTATTTGTGTTCAACCATATTTGTAGCTCAAGATCAACAAGAAGGAGTTCTTGTTGTGCCCTTATATTTTCCACATCAATGTGAGGAAATTTCTTCTCTTATATAAATGTCTTTATATTTGCATGCATGTTACATAGATCATTATAAACTAAATTAAAAAGTAGTTTAGTAAATAATTAGAGGAGTCTAATTAAGGTCTATGGACTTTCAATTGGTATCAGAGCTAGCTTGTAGCATGCATGTTCATTTTGGACATTTTTATTAAAGTTATAAGATAACTAATAAATCAAAGATTTTGAGTTAAAATACGATTCTGACGAAACTTTTTGGTGCATGTATACCTACTGACCTCAAAATGTTTTTGGTTAAATTTCGTGATTTTAGGGATTAATTTGCTATTTATTTTGATTTTTGGCGTTTAAACCAAGTTAACATGCATTTTATGAGTTAAAAGTTAACTAAAAATAGTTGCATGTTGATTCTGGCCATGAAATTTTAATATGATCTCACATGCATTTCTTACATATTGTATGTAAAATTTCGTGAATTTTACTTATGTATTGCATGTTCATTGATTTTTATACGATAAAAGTCGATAATATGAGATTATAATGTTCATAAAATTGAAACGTCCATTTCTGGTCTTGAACATTTTTTGTACATTTAACATTCTGATGTTGATACTCTTGGTGAAATTTCATAATTTGTTTCACTGTTTTACTATATCTAATGTTTTTATTTGATAAAACCATTAAATACAAAGCTATTTGTTCATAAAATTAATTTAAATTTTTTTGGAAAATGTTTTTTATTTTTATAGTTCCTGGAAAATTTTCCATATGTACAAAATTTTTGGTTTCAAATTTTTGATGTTAGATTTTATTTTGGTTTTATTTCATAATTGTTATGATTAAACCGTATATTTAGCAATAAAATCAATCATCTAATTAATGACCAACAAAATGAGTATTGCGAATTTTGAGTTCTAAATCATTTTTGCTATAGTTTTGAAATTTAAATGCATTTAAATGTTGATAGTGATTTTTAATGGTTAAAAATCAATAAATCCCGAAAAAAATCGAGCAACAATGAGCATGAATGAATTATAGGACGATTTTGGCATGAATTTTGCAGAAATTTATTTAATTTATGGTTGAATGAATGAATGTCATTTATTTAATAATTTATGCAAATTTTGTACCTAGTATGGCCTAGTTGTTTTTAATCGTTATTACCCGTAATGTAAGGAAATAACGGTATGGTTATAATTTTATTGCGATCTCGTATCGGCCGGTTTGTATAATTTACTATTTTAATTTAATAGAATAAATGTAAAATAGGAATTTGTATTTTTGGTATATTTGTAATTATTTTTATGAAGACCGTACTCCCCTAAATACAAGAAAAACATGAAAAACGGTGGCATTTTGGAAGGTGTTCCAAGTGAAGAGGCAAGGGACCAAGGAGTTGGTTTCCGAATTTGTAACTATCTAGTTAATTTTGATTAGCTAGGTGGCCATACTAGGATTTTATTGTTGCTTGGTTGCTTGCTTTATTTCCGCTCATGCCAAAATCGTCACACATGCAGTTT
Organism: Heliosperma pusillum; assembly: GCA_022085475.1. Taxonomy (NCBI): domain Eukaryota; kingdom Viridiplantae; phylum Streptophyta; class Magnoliopsida; order Caryophyllales; family Caryophyllaceae; genus Heliosperma; species Heliosperma pusillum. The sequence continues at coordinate 16,506 of JAIUZE010013233.1, forward strand.
ATTTACCGTTATTGTCAATTCAACGTTATTCACAATTCACCGACTTAGTTCACTTATAGGGAATTAATAAATAAATTGACAAGATCTCTCACATATTTAAAAATTGAGATTAGCCTTACCAATTAATAACACCTATGAATCCCGTGTTCATTAGGGCTACCACGCTCGTGGGTCCCTCTTTACCTCGGGTAAGTAGGGTGATACGATCACAAGCTAAAATTGGATTGGACTCAACGAGATAAGCGTTATCTTGGGACTAGGAGATGGATTTAGTTGAAATCCGTCAACCAAGAGTTCTAAGGGTAGAATTAGTCAAATAACGACTTACCAATTCTGAATAAAGATAGCATGCGATGACTATTTTTTAAATAAAAATGGGTCTTGGAATCATTTATATAATTTAGTGAGAGGTCATTATATGAATGTTAAACTTGTTAAAATGTTTTTCAAGTAAATTAACAATGAATGCTTATATATTTCTTTTTGTTGTAGTTACCATATTCGCATAATGTCAACATCATCAAACGTTGCAACCTTGGGTAGAGACTCATGGTTGAGGTCCGTCATGGACAAGTGTGTCCTTAAGGATGACAGAAGTAACTTCGTTGAATGGGAATCAACGATCAAGAGCGCTGCGTTATCTGATAACGTGCTTCGCTACTTGGTCGAAGAGCCCCCCACCGAACCCGCGCCTAGATCGTCCGCGGTGGTTCGGGCCGAATATGACCTTTATTTAAAGGTTGCTAATGACGTCAAGAATGTCTTGATTTGGTCAATCTCACCCAAACTCAAACTCCAATTGATCTCTCTCAATGCATATGCGATATTCACGAGGATCACTTCGATGTTTTCGCAAGCCCCTCACATTCTCCAATATGAGGCAATTACGAAATTCTTTGACACTAAGCTTCAAAGGGGCCAAAAGGTTGGCCCACACGTGCTCAAAATGGTTGAGCACGCGGACACCTTAGAGCGTCTAGGGTGTACAATTCCGAAGAATTTGGTGGTGGGTAAGATCCTTCATTCACTCTCACCTAAGTTCACCCAATTTAGGGTGAACTATAACATGAATGGCATGGACAAGAGTTTCTATGAACTCCATGCACTCCTCACCCAAGCTGAGAGGGACATGGAGGCTAGTGGTAGTGAACCCAAGGATGTTCTTTCCATGAAAATGAAGAACATGAACCTTGGGGTAAGGAAGGACAAGGGAAAGGGTAAGACTCTTTTCAAGAAATCCGGCAAGGGAAAGGCAAAGGTCTTTTATAAGGCCAAACCCAAAGTCAACAAACACGCAGAGGCAGATTGCTATTATTGTAATGGCAAAGGGCATTGGAAACGCAATTGCCCCATGTACTTGAAAGACAAGAAAGACGGTTGTGTGACAACGTCAGGTAAAATTCTTTCATCACTCTATATGATAGATATTAACTTTGCTAGTACTTCTTCTTGGGTATTTGATACCGGTTTTGGTTCTCACCTTTGTAATCATGTACAGGGGCTGAGGGACGTGCAAGCACTAGCCAAGGGTGACGTGGACCTGCGCATGGAAAATGGAGCTAAGGTAGCCGCAGTTTCCGTGGGCACCTACGTTCTTCTTTTGCCTAATGGTTTAGAGTTGTATTTAAATAATTGCTATTATGTACCAAATCTTACCAAGAACATTATCTCCATTTCCGTGTTAGACATGGAAGGTTTTTCATTTTGTATTAAGAACAACTGTTGTACTTTTGCTTTTAATGAAATGGTTTATGGCGAGGCCATTTCTATTGGCGGTATTTATGTTCTAGATATTGCAAAAGAGGTCTATCATGTAGAAAACAAGAAGCTCAAAACAGGTGAACCTAATCAATCATACCTTTGGCATTGTCGTTTAGGGCACATAAACGAACGACGCATAAAGAGACTTGTTTCATCTAAAGTACTCAAACCATTCGATTACGAATCGTATGGCGTATGCGAATCTTGTCTTCTAGGCAAGATGACTCGTGCTCCTTTTACGGGAAAAGGGACACGAGCAAGTGAAGTATTAGGACTTATACACACGGATGTATGCGGTCCAATGGCTATCCGAGCTAGAGGTGGTTATCACTACTTCATTACTTTTACCGACGACTTGAGTAGATATGGGTATGTCTACTTGATGAGGCATAAAAGTGATGCTTTTGAAAAGTTCAAAGAATTTCAAAATGAAGTAGAAAACCAATTGAATAAAAAGATTAAAACCCTACGATCCGATCGTGGTGGTGAATACTTGAACCATGAATTTGGATTCACACCTGAAAGATGTGGATATTATCACCAATGGACTCCTCCTGGACACCTCAATTAAACGTGTATCCGAAAGAGAAATCGAACTTTAATTATATATGGGTCGATCTATGATGAGTCTAACAGAGCTTCCTGATTATTTTTGGGGTTTTGCTATCTTATCTGTCAATATTTTCACTAAATCGAAGCCCGTACTAAAGCGGCAACAAGACTCCATATGGAGATATGGACAGGAAAAAGTTCCTTATTTGTCGTTCATGAGAATTTTGGGGATGCGATGCTTTTTGTTAAGAATAAGTCTGACGATCAACTCGCACCCCAAATCTGACATAATGTCTTTTTGTAAAGGATATCCAAAGGAATCACGTGCTTATTACTTCTACAATAAACAAGAGGACAAAGTGTTTGTGTCTCGTGATGCAGTCTTTTTAGAAAATGATTTTATTTCTAAAAGACAGAGTGGGAGAAAATTTGAACTTGATGAAGTCCAAGAGCCACAAACCGAAAAGGACGACGAGGAAAACGTTCCCTCTTCGTCTGGTACGGTCATTATTCCTTCGTAACCTAGGAGGTCAAGCAGAATTAGTCATCAACCTGATAGATACCTTGGTATTATAGAGGAAGGTGATGACTATAATGTGTTACTTTTTGAAAGTAACGAACCTACTACCTACAAAGCATCCATTTCGAGTCCCGACTCAAAGCTATGGCTAGGAGCCATGCAATCCGAATGGATTGTATGTACGTACAATCAGTATGGGATCGTTGTGTTGATTTACCTAAGGAGGTACGACCTCTTCAGTGTAAGTGATCTATAAGATCAAAAGTGGCATAGACAAACATAATATGTTTATAAAGCTAATATGGTGGCAAAAGGTTTCACCCAAGTTCAAGGGTCTTCACTATGACGAACACCTTCGCCCCAGTCCGCCATGCTTCGATCCCATAAGGATTCTTCTTAGGCGGGTGTCCCGCATTTTCTAATTATGAGATTTGGCAAATGGGATGTCAAACCGCCTTCTGAATGGGATTCTAGAGAGAAGTGTAACATGACACAACCATGAAGTTTGTGTGGATTCATCAAAACCTAAGAAGTGTAATGCAAACTTAAGAGATCCAGTTATGGTCTTAAACAAGCATCCAGGAGTTAGAATCATCGTTTCGATCAGGTAATTAAACAAAATGGTTTCACTCGAAGCGTCGAGGAACCGTGTTTATACATGAAGTTTAGTGGGAGTAAAGTAACTTTTCTAGTCTTGTATGTAGATGACATATTACTCATTGGGAATGATATTCCAATGCTCATTTCTGTAAAAGAGTGGCTAGGAATACATTTCCAAGTGAAAGACTTAGGAGAGGCCCAGCGCATCTTAGTTATCCGGATCTATAGGGATAGATCTAAAAAGATACTAGCATTAAGTCAAGAGACTTATATAGATAAGATTCTTGATCGGTTCAACATGAAAGACTCTAAGAGAGGCTTTATTCCTATGGGAAGTGGGATCACTTTGAGCAAGTCAGAGTGCCCTACGAAAACCGAGGAGATTGAACGCATGAAATTGAGCCCTTACGCTTCAGCCGTTGGATCAATCATGTATGCTATGATGTGCACTCGTCCCGACGTTGCATATGCTTTGAGCATGACAAGTCGTTACCAAGCAAATCCAGGTGAGAGTCATTGGATAGCCGTAAAGAACATCCTTAAGTACTTAAGAAGGACTAAGGATTCATTCTTAGTGTTTGGAGGCGAGACTGAGTTACGTGTAAAGGGTTACACAGATGCCAGTTTCCAAACAGATCGGGATGATATGAAATCCCCATCCGGCTACGTTTATATGATGAATGGAGGAGCTGTTTGCTGGAAGAGTTTCAAGCAAAGCGTTACAGCGGATTCTACCACAGAAGCAGAGTACCTTGCAGCGTCTGAAGCTGCAAAGGAAGCTGTGTGGATTCGGCAATTTTTGGAAGGACTATCAGTAGTCCCTACTGCCAAAGATCCTATAACAATTTATTGTGATAACAGTGGGGCTATTTTTCAGGCAAAAGAGCCCAAGTCTAGTAACAAATCTAGACATGTACTTAGGAAATATCATGTAATTAGAGATTACGTGGACAGAAAAAAAATTGACATTTGTAAGGTTGGGACAGATGACAACATTGCTGATCCTTTAACCAAGCCTTTATCAAAGGCTAAGCATGATGGTCATGTCGTCACAATGGGATTGAGACGTGTGCCATAATTCCTTTAGATTATGTAATATGTAATAATTGAATGTTGTATTAATTATTTCATATATGATAATGGCATTTATTGTTTGAGTTTTATTTTAAACTTTTTTATTTAGTTTGACTAAATTTAATACTTTGTTTATCCGAATAGATTGTTGGACCCTATTCAAGTGAATAGGAAGAACTTAGTATTTTGTCCCTAGTCACTCAAATGAGGTGACGTCTCGAAATGACTAGATTGTAAGTCGATCGATGGTTTGTTCAGCACCATGGGGTCATGGAGATGACTGGTCGTTTACATAGACAGACTGTATGACACTCTGTCGGAAAGTGACATTGTAGAGACCCTTAAATCAATTATTTGATGCCTGGTCGTGGCAGGGTCTTCTATCTTATTCCTATAAGTCGATTCTTTTTACTGGCGACCGTCTATCTGAGTCGGTGCAGTTTCCGATTGGTTTTGGTTGATGTTCTAGGTCGTGCCGTAAAAGGAAGCCGATGGACTTCTTCTGGATCATGGTGATCTGCATCATACAGAGTAGATGGATCAACAGGAATTGTCCACCCACGTTGGGTAAAAAACATCTTTAGGCCACTCGAGGAGTAGTTACTGTAAATGCGTGGCCACGCTCGGAAAGAGATCTATGGTAGATTTTCCGGTCAGACAGTTACTCTCCCTATCGAGAAAACCACTCTAGATATTATCAATCGCAAGTGCGTCCTGAAAGACACCTTGCGTTGAGTGGGAGATTTGATAAAGAGACAAGAGAATTGGTGACGCACACTTGTGTCAGACAAATGGGAGATTGTTGGAGTAGGTGTCCTCCACAATAGTGCGCCACTTAATAAATATCATTAAGGAATATAATTGGGATCTTTATTGACT
>JAIUZE010013235.1:0-14337 GCA_022085475.1 Heliosperma pusillum
TTTCTATCCTAGAAATCACATAAAACACGTAAATGATATCGAGTAACCCTTCACCATTACCTTTTAGCGTCTTTAAACGGTTTCTAAACCTTCCTAGTCTCCACCTACATACAATTAGATAATAAAAGATGAATATCATTCACATTGAGAAAGACGGATAATTTAAAAAGCGAGAAAGACGGTAATTTTATTACCAATACGGATAGAGGAAGCTAAGAGGGGAAGAATAAGACGAACTTACGTGAATTTGAGCGAGTCACGAAGGAGTAGCGACGAATCTAAGCTTGATAAAAATGGAGTTTAGGTTTTTGGTGGTTTGATGAGGAAGAAAGAGTAAGTGGAAAATGAAAGAAGAATTTAGGGTTTGAGGGAGTATATGAAGGAAAAAGTCACAAAAGTCAAAGACGGCTCAAAAGTCAAGAAAAGTCAAAGACGGCTCAAAAGTCAAGAAAAGTCAAAGACGGCTCAAGACGGGTTTTACTTGAAAACTCGCGGAAATTCCAAATACGAACTCGGAAATTCTAAATTCGACTCGGAAAATAAAATTCTAAATTAAAACTTAATTTCGCTGAAAAGTATCCGTAAAATATTTTCTCTATAAAAATAGGGTACATTTACGGGTGTTACAATTTGCCCCAAGTTTTCTAAAGAGTTAGAAATTGGGTGTACTATTTTCACCCATAATATCTATATGATCGACATTTATTTTGCTAAAATGCAAGTTTTGGGTATTAGATACCATTATGGTTTTCATCAATGTATTCAATGCATATAATAATGATTCGTGCGACGACTAACCATGATTAAATGTCGACCTACAAGGGAAATATAACTATTGTAGTTTTATTTCTATAGAGACATATAAAAGTTATAATGTGATCAATCTAGTTTTGGATTTAGAGGTATACTTTAATAAACGTTATTATGTATATGACCTCTAAATAAAGAATATAGTATCCACTTTTGTGTACGACACAAGTGTTTCACTTTTGTGAATGGAACAAACGTTGTATCTATATATGCCTATACTTGGTCAATGGTTATCCCATACCAATCAAAGGTAACTATATTCTTGACCTAAATTAGAAATTTCTTGTCATATAGATTGTAAAAGGCTCAAAATTGGTGACCCTAATCTAATCTTAATTCTGGATTGTGTAGCACATTAAGAGGCTAGTATTGACTACTATCTCTAAACCATTTGATTTTGAATCTTATGGTGTGTGCGAATCTTGTATTCAAAGCAAGATGATTCGTCCCCATTTTGTTGAAAAGGAAATCGAACTAGTGAGTTATTGGCCCTATTACATAAGAATATGCGTGGTCTAATAGCAAACACAACCAGAGATGGTTATGACTATTTCACTCTATTTACCAATGATTTAAGTAGATATTATATTTGATTCTACTTAATGAGGTGCTATGAGAAATTCTATGAAATGTTCAAAGAGCTTCAATGTGAAGTAGTTAACCACCAAGAGTATTAGATCAAGGACTTAGGACCAAATCGTAACCAAAATATCTAAGTATTGACTTTGATTTTCACCAAAAGTATTGTGAAATAGTTTTACGAGTTAACTTCTCTAACACACTTTATGAGATAAGGCGTTGTTAAATAGAGAAACAGAACCTTATACGATATGGTTTTGTCTTTGTCAAGTCAAACTGAGCCATTTGACTAACCTTGGGATCTTAATATTTTTGTCTGCTATTTCTTTTCCCACCATATCAAAGCACATTTATAACAGTCGGATTTTATTTCATATACGATATGGATAGGTAGCGTACCTAATTTATAAGTTATCCGAATGAGACAAGTGCTCAATAATCCTACATTGACCACGAGAACAAAGCGTTTGTGACTCGTGATGCTGTCTTTCAATAAAAATACGATTATTTCTTGATAAAACAGAGTGGGAGAAAATGTTTCAAGAGCCACAAAACTGAGCAAATGGTCCAGAAAAAGTTTCCTCATTGCTTGTTCAGCAGTAATTTCTTCGGAACCTAAGAGGTCAGGTGGAATTTTATCACTCCTTAATAGTGATGAGTTCTAATCTGTGACTTATAAAAGATTGTTTCTAGTCTTAACTTCATGCTATGGCTTAGAGTCATGCGATTCGTAATGGACTCCATGCGTGATGGTCAGGTATGTGACCTGGTAAATTTAACTTGAAGAAGTAATTTGCATGGATGAACATTAAAATGTTTTCAAAGATAAATTGGTAGGCAAAGAGTTTTGCACCAACCTTAATTCTTCGATCCATTCGAATATACTTAGCGATTACAACATATCATAATAGTATGATGTCAATTGGATCTCAAGAACCACGTTCTTGAATACGATTCTAGAAGAGGTAGTATATTTTATATTCACCTGTGGGTTCGTAGATCCTAACTATCCTAAGTTAATTTGCAAGCTTAAGAGGATGTCTTAAGTAAGCACTAAAGAGTTGGAATTAGTGTGTCAATCATGTCATAAAATATTTCTCGATATCTCAAGGAATAATGTTTATATATGAAGTTTAGTGGGAGTAATATGGTTTTCATCAGTCTTATATGTGGAGACATATTGATCATTTTAAATGATGGAAGATTTTGGAGAAGTAGAATACATCTTTTAGATATCTGGATTTGAGAAGATAAATCTAAAAGGATATTAGCGTTGAGTCAAAATTCTCATATTGATAAGATCTTTGACTAGTTCAAGGAAGTTGAACACATGATAATTGATTCCTTTTTGCTTCCTGAAGCAGGAGCTAGGGGAGCAACCTCATTTGGCAATCCAGTTCAGACAACAACCAACAAAGACACCCATGTTCAGTCTAAGGCAGATCAAGTCCAAACAACTAAGTTTTCAAAAGCAACAAAAGGTAACCATGTCCAAGCAACACACAATCAAGTTATGACACCATCAAAGGCTCATGATCAAGCAACAACAACATCTACACAAGCCATGCCAACCAGAGTAACAAGGTCTCAAATCAACAACAGCCAGAAGGATTCCACAGACACAAGTACCAGTTCCAGGCCACATATCCTACAGAAATTGTCCAAGCAAGGGCTCCAACTTCTTTTCCCATCTAGTTGAGGTCCTTAGCTACAAAAAAGTCCAGGATAAGTTTTCCAAATTATCCTTGGAAGTTCAAGTAAAACAGCCCACAAGTCAATCAGTCACTTTGAGAGCCAGGCTGGTTTCAAGACCAATGGATGAACAAAGGCATCTTACTTTTGTGTGACCCTTAGTAGTATTAATAAGGACGTTGGAAGGAGCTTAGAAGTCCCTCTCAAGGTTCCATTTGAAGCACGGTTCCATTTGAAGCACCAGACAGCCAAAACAACCCCAAAGAAAACTGCTCAAACAATGCCATTTCAGGAAAGGAGACAAACTTACTTTTCAGTTGCTTTTTCTGAAGTTGCTGCAGTCTGTTTTTGCTCGTCTTACTAGTAGACTTTTGTATCTCATTTGTTGTTATTTCAAGGGTCCTTTAAGCCCTTAGATGTAGTCTTATGTTGGATGGTGAGGATCTTTTGTAATGCTCTATATAAAGAGCTTTTTGCCTTGAAAGAAACTCAGAATGTTGAATGATAAAAACCAGAGTTTCCACTCTTTCTTTGTTAACCTGTGCCAGTCTTGGTTAGCTCTCAACCCTCAACCAACTTGTGCTAGTCTTAGTTTGTTGGCCTGAGTTAGAGTCATTCACTTGTGCTAGTCTTAGTGGGTGAGTTTAGCTTGGGATTCACTGCATTTAGAACTATCTGTGCTTGTCTTGGTAGTCCTGAATACAGGGTTTTATCTATCTTGTCCCTGTCTTGTGTTGTGTGTTTCTATTCTTGTCTTAGCCCCTAGTTTGGTGTTTCAAATTGGTATCAGAGCTAAGGTTTATTTCTACTGTGAGTTCATTTAACCAAACTACATTCAAAACTACCAAAATAGCCCAATGAGTGAAGAGAGATTGGCAGGAGTAGAAGCAAGGATGGAGGACCTGGCTGGGGTTGTAACCACCCTAACCAGAGCCTTGGATTAGGTGATAGGCAACCAAATATTTGCTGGAGGAGAGGCATAGGTCGTGGGGAGAGGCCTAAGGTTCACACCAGTAGTGCAGGGTCAGCCCACCTGAAGAGAGAAACCTTCGACTCGATTGAATCCACCAGGAGCAGAGCTTCAGGGCATGGCCTCACTGATAAACACCTCAAGGTAGACATTCCTGAGTTTTCTGGTAGCTTAAATCCTGATGATTTGTTAGAATGGCTTAGGGGTATAGAGAGAGTCTTTGAATACAAAGGATACAATGATGCTAAAGCCTTTAAAGTAGCTATTCTGAAATTGAAAGGGTATGCTTCCCTGTGGTATGAAACCATGAAGAGTCTAAGGGCTAGGGAGGGTAAGGAACCCATCAAATCCTGGTCCAAGTTGAAGAAAAAAATGTTAAACAAGTTTGTTGCTAAGGATTATACTCAGGATTTGTTCATCAAGCTGTCTAAACTAAAACAGAATGAAAAATCTGTTGAGTCCTATCTGAGAGAGTTTGAGCAGCTTACCCTTCAATGTGACATCACTGAGAAACCTGAACAAAGGATTGCTAGATTCCTAGAAGGCCTAAGCCCAGGCATTGCTAACAAGGTTAGGATGCAGCCCCTATGGTCCTTTGAGGATGTGGTTAACCTATCCCTTAGGGTTGAGAAAATGGGGAAGGAAACAACCAAGTCTTTCACCAAACCTGCTATAACTAAACCTTATGCTGGGGTCAGAATTGGGGAGGGTCCTAGGACTCCCATAACTTTTAATAGGAACCCCTTGGACAAGGGTAAGGCACCTGTAAGTCAGCAACCTACCCTCACCCCTTCAGAAGAGAAGAGAAAATGTTATCAATGTCAAGGTTATGGCCACTTTAAGAGAGATTGTCCCTCAAGAAGAGCCTTGACAGCAGTGGAAGTCATGGAATGGGAGAAGGAAGGGCTCATTGAGTATGAGCAGGAGGAGGGAACAGGAGAACAGGAAGAGGAAGGTGATGCCCCTTTGGTAGTAGCCCCACCAGACACTGGTCACAACCTTGTTCTTTGGAGGGTTATGCACTCTCAGCATCAACCCCTAGAAGAAGACCAGAGATCTCTAATCTTTAGGAGCAGGTGTACTATTCAAGGGAGGGTTTGTAATGTGATCATAGATGGGGGAAGTTGCACCAATGTGGCCTCAGTTACCTTGGTTAACAAGCTTGACTTGGAGACCAAACCCCACCCCAACCCTTACAAACTCAGATGGCTGAACAAGGGTGCTGAAGTAAGGGTTGATCAACAATGTTTAGTGTCCTTCTCTATTGGAGGCACCTACAAGGATGAGGTGACTTGTGATGTAGTGCCTATGGATGCATGCCATTTACTGCTGGGCAGACCATGGGAGTTTGATAAAGATGCCTTGCATAAAGGGAAGAGCAATGTGTACACTTTTAGACATGGGAATCAAAGGATAGTCATGACACCTTTACCCCCAAACACTAGGGACTATGGAAGTCCTAGTACCAGTGGATCCAAGGAGGTTCTTTTCCTCACAGAGGCAGCCATGCTCAGAGAGGTGGAACAAGAACAACCTGTATATTTCCTCTTATCCAAACAGGTTGAGGAACCAGTTGAGGTGCCCCCAGAGGTAAGGAGCTGATCAGTGAGCATGAGGATGTATTTCCAGAAGAACTACCATCAGGACTTCCCCCCCTAAGGGGCATAGAGCACCAGATAGACCTCATTCCAGGTGCCATGCTACCTAACAGGCCAGCATACAGGAGTGACCCCAAGTCCACCCAAGAGTTGCAGAGGCAGGTGGAGGAGCTGATGTCAAAGGGATTTGTCAGGGAATCTTTGAGTCCTTGTGCAGTGCCTGCCCTCCTAGTTCCTAAGAAGGATGGTTCATGGAGAATGTGTATTGACAGCAGGGCCATTAACAATATCACTGTCAAGTACAGGTTCCCCATCCCAAGGCTGGATGACATGTTGGATGAGTTAAGTGGAGCCAGTCTATTCTCCAAGATAGATCTTAGGCAAGGTTACCACCAGGTGAGAATCAGGGAGGGGGATGAGTGGAAAACAGCATTTAAAACCAAGCATGGGCTCTATGAATGGCTGGTGATGCCATTTGGTCTCTCCAATGCCCCTAGTACATTCATGAGACTTATGACTGAAGTCTTAAGGCCTTTCATAGGTCAGTTCATTGTGGTGTACTTTGATGATATCCTGGTCTATAGTAAGGGCAAATCTGAACATCTGAACCATCTAAAGTTGTTGTTTCTGAAACTGAGAGAGCATAAGCTCTTTGGGAAAATGGAGAAGTGTACTTTCATGGCTGAGGAGGTTAAATTCTTGGGGTATGTCATCTCTGCCAAGGGCATATCTGTGGATCAGGAGAAGATTGCAGCCATCAAGTCTTGGCCTATTCCCAAGAACATCACTGAGGTTAGGGGTTTTCATGGCCTAGCCTCCTTCTATAGGAGGTTCATACAGGGATTCAGCACTATCATGGTGCCTGTAACAGAAGGGATGAAGAAGGGTGAGTTCAAGTGGACTGAACAGGCACAAGCAGCCTTTGAGCTCATCAAAAAGAAGCTTTGTGAGGCACCTATACTAGCTCTACCTGATTTTGATCAGCTATTCGAAGTAGAGTGTGATGCAAGTGGGGTAGGGATTGGAGCAGTACTCATCCAAGGAAGGAATCCTGTGGCCTTCTTCAGTGAGAAGCTCAATGGGGCTAAGCTCAATTACTCCACATATGACAAGGAGTTTTATGCCTTGGTGAGAGCCCTCATGTACTGGAGCCATTATCTTAAACCCAAGCCTTTTGTACTTCACTCTGATCATGAGGCCTTGAAATACATAAATGGCCAACACAAGCTCAGTGCAAGGCATGCAAAATGGGTTGAATACCTTCAGTCCTTCAACTTCTCAAGCAAATACAAGGAAGGTAAGTCAAATGTGGTAGCAGATGCCTTGTCTAGGAGACATTCTATGTTGGTGACAATCCAACAAAGGGTGCTAGGCTTTGAGTTTATGAAGGAGCTGTACCAGGATGATCCTGATTTCATGGAGGATTGGTTAACCCTGCAGAACAGTCCTAGAGTAAAAGAGACCAAGTATCAGCTGCAGGAAGGTTACATGTTTAAGGGGAACAAATTGTGTGTCCCTAGGGGCTCATACAGGGACCTATTGGTGAGGGAAGTCCACTCTAATGGGCTAGCAGGACATTTTGGGGTGCAGAAGACCATGGATATCCTGCAAGATCAGTTTTACTGGCCTAGGATGGAAGGGGATGTTCAAGCTATTCTTAGGAGGTGTTCTACTTGCCAAAAGGCAAAGAGTTCTTTCCAAGCAGGACCTTACACTCCACTGCCTGTACCTGACAAACCTTGGGAAGACATCAGCATGGATTTCATTGTGGCTCTGCCCAAGACTCCTAGGGGAAAGGATTCCATCATGGTTGTGGTTGACAGATTTAGCAAAATGGCTCACTTTGTGCCATGTAGGAAGACTGAGGATGCCTCAGGGGTTGCTGAGCTTTACTTCAAAGAAGTAGTCAAACTACATGGAGTGCCTAGATCAATTGTTTCAGACAGGGATACAAAGTTTATGAGTTACTTCTGGAAGACCCTGTGGAAGCTCCTAGACACCAGGCTGCTTTTTAGTACATCCCACCATCCTCAAACTGATGGTCAAACAGAAATCACCAACAAAACCCTAGGGAGAATACTGAGGTGCATTGTGAAGAAGTCACTAGGAGATTGGGATCTCAAACTAGCCCAAGCAGAATTTGCCTTCAACAGGGCCCCTTCATCAAGTACTGGCCACAGTCCCTTTGAGGTGGTCTATGGCAGCAACCCACTCATGCCTATGGAGCTATCCAATGTGCCTAAAGAGATACTGAACTATGATGCCAAGAAAAGGGTGGAACAAATGCTCAGGTTGCATGAACAGGTTAAGAGAAACATAGAGAAGACTAATGAGCAGTACAAAATCAAAGCCAAGGTGCCAAGAGGAAAGAAGGAGTTTCAAGCAGGTGACCTGGTGTGGTTACACCTCAGAAAGGAAAGGTTCCCAAGCAAAAGAAAGAACAAACTTATGCCTAGAGCAGAAGGCCCTTTTGAAGTCATAGAAAAGGTGGGAGCCAATGCTTACAAGGTGGATTTGCCAGGAGAATATGGAGTTCATGGCACATTTAACATAGGAGACCTTAGCCCCTACTATGACAGTGAAGAAGAGAACCCTGGAGATTTGATGCTCAAATCTTTCCAACCTGGGGAGGATGAAGCAGGAGCTAGGGGAGCAACCTCATTTGGCAATCCAGTTCAGACAACAACCAACAAAGACACCCATGTTCAGTCTAAGGCAGATCAAGTCCAAACAACTAAGTTTTCAAAAGCAACAAAAGGTAACCATGTCCAAGCAACACACAATCAAGTTATGACACCATCAAAGGCTCATGATCAAGCAACAACAACATCTACACAAGCCATGCCAACCAGAGTAACAAGGTCCCAAATCAACAACAGCCAGAAGGATTCCACAGACACCAGTACCAGTTCCAGGCCACATATCCTACAGCAATTGTCCAAGCAAGGGCTCCAACTTCTTTTCCCATCTAGTTGAGGTCCTTAGCTACAAAAAAGTCCAGGATAAGTTTTCCAAATTATCCTTGGAAGTTCAAGTAAAACAGCCCACAAGTTAATCAGTCACTTTGAGAGCCAGGCTGGTTTCAAGACCAATGGATGAACAAAGGCATCTTACTTTTGTGTGACCCTTAGTAGTATTAATAAGGACGTTGGAAGGAGCTTAGAAGTCCCTCTCAAGGTTCCATTTGAAGCACCAGACAGCCAAAACAACCCCAAAGAAAACTGCTCAAACAATGCCATTTCAGGAAAGGAGACAAACTTACTTTTCAGTTGCTTTTTCTGAAGTTGTTGCAGTCTGTTTTGCTCGTCTTACTAGTAGACTTTTGTATCTCATTTGTTGTTATTTCAAGGGTCCTTTAAGCCCTTAGATGTAGTCTTATGTTGGATGGTGAGGATCTTTTGTAATGCTCTATATAAAGAGCCTTTTGCCTTGAAAGAAACTCAGAATGCTGAATGATAAAAACCAGAGTTTCCACTCTTTCTTTGTTAACCTGTGCCAGTCTTGGTTAGCTCTCAACCCTCAACAAACTTGTGCTAGTCTTAGTTTGTTGGCCTGAGTTAGAGTCATTCACTTGTGCTAGTCTTAGTGGGTGAGTTTAGCTTGGGATTCACTGCATTTAGAACTATCTGTGCTTGTCTTGGTAGTCCTGAATACAGGGTTTTATCTATCTTGTCCTTGTCTTGTGTTGTGTGTTTCTATTCTTGTCTTAGCCCCTAGTTTGGTGTTTCACTCACCTTCCTAATTGACCGAAAATATTTACCTTTGACCGAAATTCACAACAAACTTTATCCTCCCATATATTTTCCACTTTCCAAATCCTATCTCTTCTATCTCTTTATTTATTTACCATAAAGTCCTTTCATATCTTACTCAAATTAAAAAAACAAAGGAGAGGATAAAAGACGGCTATCACGTGTAGCTTACAAAAAACAAACCCAACACTCTACCATATAAACATCACTTTCCATCATCACCCATCACTTTCATCTTGAACCTTTTTATTAAAATAAAGATAAAACAACAACAATGGCTTCTAAGACTACCAAAAACACGCCAAAATCACACAAAACCAATACCTCAACACATTGCATGTCTCCAAATCCTGACCAAACCTCTCACCCAAACCAGAAATCACCAACTTCGACAAAAACTGAGTCAGGCACGGTTCTCGAGGGTTCTAAGAGATGTCAGCTTAACCTTGGGTAAGAACAAGGTCACTTCTGCTTCTGAAAAAGAGGAGGATGGCACGGTTACAGACGGTGCTAATCGACCTTTGTTTCGCGAATTCATGCCACAAGCTACGGCATCCGGGCTCGATAAATTAAGGCTAACAAAGGAAGAGCAAAAATTGATTAATCAGGTTGCTAAATATTCTATTCATGGGGGTAGAAGCTTTCCGAAAGCTTGGTGCGACAAGTATTCTGCTTTGAAATTTTTCAACGACTTCTTGAAATTTCAAGAATTGAAAGATATATCTCGGTTTTTGGGGTCAATGTATCCTATTGAGGTAATTCAATTTTACGCTTCCGTTTCCTTAAAGTTGGAGTTCTACATGCAACGGTTAATGGCCGTGAAATTTCCGTCTCCATTCATGATTTTTGTACTCTGTTTTCGGTTCCTGATGATGGGGCCGAAATAAATCTGAGTACAACATGAGACGAGTTATCTGATTCGGTTAAGGTGGCAGTCAAAAAGTATTTTGATGAGAATGTTAGTCTCTCGAGTTGTGTGTTGGCCAGAAATTTCTCAGCAAAATTGAAATTTTTCTATAACTTTTTATGGAACACGGTGGTTCCCCGTCAGGGTGCATGTGATAAGGTGAGTTGCAATGAAATGTAGATTGTCCGTAAGTGGCTTGAGGGTGAAAGGGTTAATTTAGCTTTGGTTGTATTTGCTTGTATTTTCCAAACAAACTTTCGGCGACGGAGGACAAGGTCTACACGACCTTGTACCTTCCTTACGGCATGTGGGTTTCTTGAATTTTGGAGGCAAAAAGGGTTGTTGACCCGACTAGCAATGGGGTTAATCTTAAAGACGAGATGAATGATACTTATTTGAAGTTTATGAAAATAGCGGTCGTGGGTCCGGAATTAATTTTCCAAGCTAAAGTTGGTTCGAATGTTGGTAAACCGAGTGGTATTGATTTTTTATCTCTTGAATCCAATTGGATTTGTTTATGGGGAAGGTAATGGAGCGCCTTGATGCGCAAGAAAAGGTTATCGGTGAGTTTATGGAAAAGACGGTTCAAACCGTGGCGATGGGGCATAGCGGTGGCTCAAACTGTGGCCATGATGGATTGGTTGTGAGTGGAGAATTGACGGCGTGGATGTCGGAATTCGATGGTAGACTTCAAAAAATACAAAGTAATGTGGTAGATGTCCGATTGCAATTCTTGGTTAGCCAAGGAGGTGCATTGGTAAAGAGTCGTGCGGAGATGCAAGATGGGATGTACACCATCTATGACGCAATAAAGGCTCTCTCTATGAAGGTTCGTAACTTTGATACGTGCCTCACCGCGCAAGCCGCTCATGTTAAGTCATGCTTTGATCGTCTTGACACCATTGAGTACTGTACCTGACCCGGTTATGTCGACCTTACCAAACCCCGTGCTCCACATATAGCTTAATCCTTTTTCATCTTGCATATTTTCGGTTTCAAACTACTTATCTTAATTGTCATTCGGCCCATTTTGGCTTTCCCTATCCGGCCCATTGGCATTATACTATCCTTTTCTTGTGGTTTGTAGTTTGATTGACATTTACGTACTTGATTTTGCTTGTTTATGAATCGTTTAATATTGCGTATTTGCATATCTATTTCTTGTCTCGGAGTATATTGTTCTAGTCTTTTTATGTTTTTGTTCTTGTCTTTTCGATAATACCAAGAGGGGGAAGAAATGATATGATTTGAGTCTTTTCTTAAGCTTGCTCCTTGTCAAGACCCGTTATCTCTTAAAGTCTTTCAAGTTATAACTTTGGCTAGTTTGTTATGTTCTTGCGATCAACGTTACTATAACATTGGTAGTATTATGTTGAGGGGGAACTAAACTTAGCCACAAATCATAAGAGACTTGTCATCATCAAAAAGGGGGAATTTGCTGGACCTATGATATAGTTTTGATAATGACAAGTATATGCATGTAATTGTGTGCTTTAGTTTTATTATAGCTAACAACAATTACAAGTAGGAAGATCAAAGTTGTAGGAGCTTGAGGTATAACTTTGAGGATTCATATACAAAGTTATAGCTATTCTAGTTATAACATTGAAGAAACAATACAAGCAAGATCTACATCAAATAACACAAAACTCAAGATGGAGGGTCTTTGTGATCAAGATGAAGAGATGATCCGTATACTGAAGATCTTTGTGAAGATTAGATAGTATAGGTCGGCATCTGGTAACTATTCCATTAGAGTGATTTATGTGAGTAAAGTTATAATATTTCCACTACAAGAGAAAGCTCAATTCGCGACGGAAAATTCCGTCGCAAATACGGTCTTTCCGTAGCCAAAAACAATTTTGCGACAGATTTGCGACGGATCAAGGCTGTCGCATATTTTCGTCGCAAACAGTAAATTCTGCGATGGACTAGTCCGTCGCAAGTTATCTGTGACGGAATATCCGTCGCCAATAGAAATGGCGACGCATAGCAGGTGGCAGTCAAGTCAACCAGGTAGTCAAAGTTTGCGACAAAAATTCCGTCACAAACTATGACTACGTGTTTGACTTGACTGCCAACTGTCTAGTTAAGTCAAACAAAAAGTCAACTTTTGCGACGGAAATTTCGTCGCAAAAGTTGACTTTTTGTTTGACTTAACTAGACAGGTGTTGAGTCAGTAGTCAATGTTTGCGACGGACGTTCCGTCGGAAAAAAACCTGTGCATTCACCAGCTTGCCCTGTTTTCCTGATCCCCTATACGTGTTAAAACGATCAAAAACCTGCAAATAACAGCAATTTTCCAGTAGTAAACGTACCAAAAAGTTACTAATATAACCCAAATACCATTTATCAGCAAAGTTTTGATTTTATATCATAAAAGTCAAGTCTTACAAATAAAAGGTTTAAGTCATAATTAAGTTCAAAATAACTAACTAATCACTCAACCACACGGAGTGAATCGGAAGGGGTGAATGGGTTGGACCTAGCTTTATCGCCGCCATCATCATCAAAGTCGTCTTGACCCTGTGTAGGACCTCCAGGTCTGCAGGTGTGAGTAGAATTTCTTCCAACCTAACTCAAGTACTCTTCTATATCTTCAATCCTTCGAGCTTGCTCGTCGCGCTCTTGCCTAATTGCTGCATTCTCCTTTGACAGCTTAGTAGCGAAACTTTGGGTGAACTGAGTCGGGGCTAAGGTAGCAACAGAGTGCCTATGATGGTCAAAGAAATAATTCGCCGCTGGTCCCAATCCCTAGCATCTTCCTTTCTCGTCAAATCCAGTCTCCTCAAAATAAATCTCATTATCATCGATATTTTCGACTCCTTTCTTTACATCTGTCGTAATCTTCTTGTTTCTTAACATAATTAATGAATTCATTAACTCCCATTACAAACTCGTGCCTTAATTTTTTAATACAATCCAGTCTTTCATACATCCACGCCCATTGTACTCTTTTCATTTCAAATCTACATACACGTTTATAATTATTATGACCGACTTAAATAAATATACAAAACAATAACGACAAGAACTAAAAGTGTACTAATAGAACCAACAATTAATCATGATAACGCAAACTTATACGTAAAAATAAATACAATTTGGTTAACAATAATTATAACAATGACAATTAAACATAAATTATATTGTTTATCATAAAACTATACTAACAAATATTCTATACTAATTAAACGTAAACAAAAAAACTTAATAATAATAATTATAATACTATACTAATCAAACTTAAAAAAAATATTAATATATAATTTAATAATAATACTAATAATCGAAAGGAAGCGGCGCCGGCAGGGGAAGTTGGCGCCGGGAGGGGGACGTGGCAGCCGACAGAGGGACGCGGAGACGGCCGGCCGAACCGACAAGGAAAGAAGAAATAAGGGGATTTGGAAAAGGAGAGAAGAAAGAAGGGGAAGGGAAAAAGGAGGAAGGGGAAGGGGGCGCCGGCAGGGGGAGACGGGGCCGGCCGGCGGAACAGACAAGGAGAGGAGGAAGGGGAAGGGGAAATGGAGAGAAGTAAGAAGGTGAAGGGGAAAAGGAGGAAGGGGAAGAGGGGTGTGGCCGACGGTCGTTGGTCAGCCGAGAGAAGGAGTGGCGCTGGCGGCCGACGTGATTGTCGGTGGCTAGATCTGGAAAAGGAGGAAGAGGGAATTAAAAAGAAGAGGGAGAGAGAGAGGGTCGGCGTACCTGGGTGGTGAAGGTGGCCGACAGTGGTGGATCCGGTGTATGGCGGTGCTTCGGTGGTCTGGGGGTGGCGGAGGGGAAGGTGTCGCAAAATCAAGGGATTCGATTACCGGGGACTATTTTAGGTAAAATGAAGTAAACACGGGGAGAGAGAAAGAGAGCGCTGCTATTATTAACAAAATCCTGCGACGGAATTTGCGAGGGAAATTACGTCGGAGGACCATTGCCACATGTCCTTTTTCCAAAGTGAAGACATAAGTTATTTAATTTGCCTTCGACGAACTTTCCGTTGCAAATTCCGTCGCCATTATTACATTATGCGATGGA
>JAIUZE010013237.1:0-17281 GCA_022085475.1 Heliosperma pusillum
GCTTAAGTGCCTTCCCGAGTTTCGCAACCTTTGTAGGGGGTGTTAATAGTGTCGGTTGCACAAAAAAATTAGTAAAATTAGAAAAAAAATTTAAGAGAGATTTACTGCTGATTTTATGGGTATTTTGCTATCTCCATACTTCACTTGTTTTGGTCGGGTGGTTTTATTTTGCAGGATCGTGGATGCGTATCTACTGGGTGATGCTGGGTTAATAATGCAATTAGCTACTTCTGCCTTGCTATTTTCTATGGTCAGATGTCAAGCAGTCAAGCATCAAGTTTTGGGTCTGGCACAATCACAAAGGCAATTCCCTTCTCAATGTGTGCAGCTAGTGGCATCATACTTGGCTCACCTTGACAAACGTTAAAGGAAAGCTGGAGTGTCTTGCTGTGAATGCTTCATTTGAATCCGCTAAGTGGTTCCTTCCCTCTTATTATTTTATTTATGCTAAATTTGTTAATCTCGATGTCCATTTTTGACATCGGGGACGATGTCGATTGTAAGTGTGGGGGAGAGGCAAGCTAAAGTTAAGTTACTGATAGTTTGGGCTAATTTTTAAAGTTTTGTTGCTGTTCAGTTGTCTTAATGTTGTCTTAATGCTGAACATCATAATTTGGTGTCTGAACTATGACTTGGGATCTTGTCAGAATTGTTGTATGGTATGCGTTGATATGCTGTAGTAATATATTATGCTAGTGCTATGATACCTCAGTGCTTCACGTAGAATTGAATTTTGGATAGTTCCAGAATTTTGTTGAAATTGAAATTAAAAGAGAAAACAACCTCTGTGCATATTGGACTATACATTAACACGAGGGAGTCGACGACGAACTCTAATCTAAAACCTTTTCAAAAAATACTAACTTAAAAATAATTTTTCACTCATATCTATAGAAATTAAAAAATATATGTTTGAAGTCGTGTATACATGAGTCCTTCTTCCATTTTGAACTTGGATTAGTTAATTAGGTGACATATATATATTTTAAGTCTCCTTTTAAATTAGAATTATAGAGCACTTATTTGGCTACCTTTATTTACACTTTTCATTGACTCTAGTGCGTGGGGTGTAAGGCGGTCTTAAATTTACTTTCATAGGTGACTCCTAATCAGGGCTTCAGGGAGATTATTTGACCTCATTTATGTTGGAGCAAGTGTCCTCCACAATAGTGCATTTATATTATAAATCTCATTTTGGAATATTAGTGGGATGACTAGTATTTTGATACTCCACGTCAGTTGATTAACGTAAATCGATAACGGTCAGCTGACTAGAGTTAGAAGTTATTGTCGTATGACGGCGGTAATCAACTGACCCCTTTCGGTCACATCTATAGGATGAGACCCAAACAGAAATCTAATTATTTGTATACGATACATATTAATTAGTACTTTATATATATATTTGATATATGTTTAGTTACGAGAGTTATTTATTGGAAATTGAGTTACAAACTCATTCCGGATAAGTTTATTAGTAAATTATACTATAATTGACTAAATAAATTTTACGTCTTATTTTAATACGATTGAATAAGATTTAATTTAATGATTAATAGTTAATTCATTAAATTAGTTGAGGTTATGCATATACTTTGAGGTAGAGGTGATTAGTTCATTATATTTACAAGGAGTTGTAAAATAAACTAACTAGGCATTGTGGGACCCATTATATATTGATATAATGATAAAATATCACTTAAAAGTTACGTGTATATTATTTATTAATTTGAGTCATATAATTGTTATATGATCAAATTAACCCTTAATTATACAAGATAATTAAACATATGATTATAAGTATTTGTGGGACAAATATCAAAAATCAAAATGGACCACATAACACTAGTGGGTGCCGAAATTTTGGTAGTGTATAACATGATGATTGTTGTTTCTTGTATTACACTACAACATGTGATCATGTCATGTTTATGACACATGATCATGTTCTAATTCACATCTACACTCAACCAATTTGCATGGGATTATTTTAAGCAAAATAAGGGGCCTCTTATGCTTGTTTTGGCCGGACCTTTAGTGTCCTTAAATGGACAATTTGGTTGTTCATTTTTACTTGCTTGTTCATTCTTATTTTGTGCTTATCTCACTAAAATCCTCATCTCTCTAAAAACCTCTCAAATACTAATATTTTCCTATTACTAGAGTAGTAATAAAATCTAATATTAGTTCATCTTTTTCACTTGTGTTTTCTAGTCAAAAACTAAGTGATTAGTTTGGGTTTTTCTCTTGGGTGCTTCTTAAAGGAGGTCTTCTAATTTGAAGATTACAAGGAGGATCATCTATTTCTTTCTAGCACAAGAACAACAAGAAAGGTGTTTCTTGTTGTGCCCATATAAACCGAGATTTCCCAATGTAAGGAAATTTCTTCTTACTTTTTATTATGCATTTTAATTTGCATGCATGTTACATAGATCTTTATTAAAACACTAAATTAACAAGTAATTTAGTAACTAATTAGAGGAGTCTAATTAGGGTCTATGAACTTTCATGTGGTATCAGAGCTAGCTTGTAGCATGCATGTTGATTTTAAGCATTAAAATCAGGTTATACGATAACTTGAGTAAAAATCGAAAATTTATGTTAAAAATGGTTTTCACGAAATTTTCTGATTTGCATGCATACCTACTGACCTCAAAATGTTTGTGGTCAAATTTGGTGAATTTACGAATTATTTTGCTATTTAGTATGATTTATGGCCTTTAAAACCGAGTTAACATGCGGTTTTATGTTAAAAGTTAACTAAAAATAGTTGCATGTTGAATCTGTCCTCAAATTTTTAATATGATCTCACATGCATGTTGTACATATTTTATGTAAATTTTCGTGACATTTGGTCATGTATTGTATGGTTATTGATTTTTATTGGATAAAAATCGATTTAAAGGAGTTATTTTGTTCTTAAAATTGAAACGTGACTTTATGGAGTTAAAAAATTTTTTTACTTTTTAAAATATTATTTAAATCATTCTGGTAAAATTTTAAAATTTGTTTCATTATTTTACTATTTTAGTTGGTTTTTATTTGATAAAAACCGATTCTTATAAAGCTATTTGTTCATAAAATCATTTCAAATTTTTGGGCAAATGTTTTTGTTCTTAAGGTTCCTGGAAGTGTTCCAGTATGTACAAATATTTTTGTTTCAATTTTAGTGATTTTTCATTTTATTTTGGGTTTAATTCATAAAAGTTATGATTAAACCTCTTTAAATAGCAAATGCGATCAAATCAAACTAATTAAATTCAAATGAAATTAGTGGGGACTAATTTTGAGTTCTAAATCAGTTTAGATAATTATTTTGAGCTTAAATACGATTTAAGTGTTGATTATTGATTTTTAGTTGATAAAATCGATAAAATTCGTAAGAACCGAGCTAGAATGAACATGACAAGTGTTGGGGGTGATTTTGGCATGATTTTACAGCATTTTTATTTATGTTGTTGAATGAATGAATGTCATTTATTTATTTTATTGCAAGTAGTACCTAGTATGGCCTAGATTATTTTAATCGGTATTACCCGTAATGTAAGGGAATACCGATTTGGTTGTAATTTATTGCGATTTCGTATCGCCGTTTTGTAATAATTTATACTTTCATTTTATAGATCAAATGTATAATAGGAATTTTCTTTGTATTCATTTGTATTTTTGTAATTATTTATTATGAAGACGGTGATTCCCAAAGTCGGTGTTCCAAAAGACGGTGCCATATTAGAAAGCGTTCCATGAAGAGGCAAGGGACCAAGGAGTTGGTTTCCGATTTGTAATCATCTAGTTAATTAGATTAGCTAGGTGGCCATACTAGGATTTTAATTTGATTGCTTGCTTTATTTTTCCGCACATTCCAAAATCACCAACATGCATTTTATTTAATATCTATCATATAGAGAGAAGAGAGGATTATACCTGACGGTGTCACACATCCGTCCTTCTTATCCTGCAAATACTTGGGTATTTGATACTGGATGTGGTTCTCACCTTTGTAATCACTTGCAGGGGCTGAAGGACGTGCGAGCACTAGCCAAGGGTGATGTGGACCTACGAATGGGGAATGGAGCAAGAGTTGCCGTTGTCTCCGTAGGAACTTATGTACTAACCTTAGCTAGTGGTCTTGAGTTGTATTTAAATAATTGTTATTTTGTACCCTCCTTGACAAAGAACATTATCTCCATTTCCGTACTTGACGCGGAGGGTTTCTCTTTTGTAATCAAGAAAAATAGTTGTTCGTTTTCTTTTAATGATGTGTTTTATGGTAAAGCCATCTCTATTGGAGGTATTAATGTTCTTGATAATGTTAATGAAATTTATCATGTAGAAAGCAAGAAGCTCAAATTAGGTGAACCTAATCAATCATACCTTTGGCATTGTCGTTTAGGTCATATAAATGAACGACGCATAAAGAGACTCGTTTCAATGAAACTTCTCAAACCATTTGATTACGAATCTTATGGTGAATGCGAATCTTGTCTTTTGGGCAAGATGACTCGTGCTCCTTTTACAGGAAAAGGGACACGAGCAAGTGAAGTATTAGGCCTTATACATACCGATGTATGTGGCCCAATGACTCTCCAAGCTAGAGGTGGTTACAAGTACTTCATTACTTTTACCGACGATTTGAGTATATATGGATACGTCTACTTAATGAGGCATAAGAGTGAAGCTTTTGAAAAGTTCAAAGAGTTTCAACATGAAGTGGAAAACCAATTGAATAAGAAGATAAAAACCCTACGATCCGATCGTGGTGGTGAATATCTAAATTATGAATTTGATTCACCCCTAAAAGATTGCGGTATAGTATCACAATGGACTCCTCCTGGAACACCTCAATTAAATGGTGTGTCTGAAAGGAGAAACCGAACTTTATTAGATATGGTTCGGTCGATGATGAGTCTTACAGAGCTTCCTGACTTGTTTTGGGGATTTGCCATCTTAACCGCAATATTTTCACTAAATCGTAGCCCGACTAAAGCAGCCAATAAAACTCCATATGAGATATGGAAAGGAAAGGTTCCTTATTTGTCGTTTATTAAAATTTGGGGTTGCGAGGCGTTTGTTCATGAGAAGTCTAATGACAAGCTCGCACCCAGATCCGACAAATGTTATTTTGTAGGATATCCTAAGGAGACTCGTGGAGATTACTTCTACAACCGTCATGAGGACAAAGTGTTTGTGTCTCGTGATGCTGTCTTTCTAGAAAGCGATTTCGTTTCTAAAAGGCAGAGTGGGAGAAAATTCAAACTTGACGAAGTTCGAGAGCCACAAACCGAAAATGAAGTGGAGGAAAACGTTCCCTCCTCGTCTGAAACGGTTATTGTCCCTAGAAGGTCAGGTAGAACTAGTTATCAACCTGATCGTTACCTTGGATGTATCGAGGGAGATGGTGATTTATTACTTTGTGAAAGTGATGAACCCACAACCTACAAGTCGGCCGTTTTTAGTCCCAACTCCACGCATTGGCTTGAGGCCATGCAATCCGAAATGGATTCTATGTACGAAAATCAAGTGTGGGACTTGGCAGACTTACCTGAGAAGGTGCGACCTCTTCAGTGCAAGTGGATCTACAAGATCAAGAATGGCATAGATGGACATATTGATGTCTACAAAGCTAGATTGGTGGCAAAAGGCTTCACTCAAGTTCATGGTTTACACTATGACGAAACCTTTGCCCCAGTCGCTATGCTTCGATCCATTAGGATTCTCTTAGCGGTTGCCGCATTTTATAACTATGAAATTTGGCAAATGGATGTCAAAACCGCCTTCTTGAATGGGATTCTAGAAGAGGAAGTGTACATGACACAACCTGAAGGTTTTGAGGATAAATCCAAACCTAAGAAGGTATGCAAACTTAAGAGATCCATTTATGGTCTTAAGCAAGCATCAAGGAGTTGGAATCATCGCTTCGATCATGTAATTAAACAAAATGGATTCACTCGAAGTGTCGAGGAACCATGTTTATACATGAAGTTTAGTGGGAGCAAAATTACTTTCCTTATCTTGTATGTGGATGACATACTTCTCATTGGGAATGATATACCAATGCTTACTTCTACCAAGGAGTGGCTTGGGAAACATTTCCAGATGAAGGATTTGGGAGAGGCACAACGCATTTTGGGTATCCGGATCTATAGAGATAGATCCAAGAGGATACTAGCATTACGTCAAGAAGCTTATATAGATAAGATTCTTGATCGGTTCAAAATGAAAGACTCTAAGAGAGGCTTCCTTCCAATAGGTCATGGTATCACTCTGAGTAAATCCCAGAGTCCTACCGTCACCGAGGAGATTGAACGCATGAAGTTGATCCCTTATGCTTCAGCAGTTGGGTCAATCATGTATGCTATGATGTGCACGCGCCCTGACGTCGCCTATGCTTTGAGCATGACGAGTCGTTATCAAGCCAATCCAGGTGAGAGTCACTGGATAGCCGTAAAGAACATCCTTAAGTACTTACGAAGGACTAAAGATTCGTTCTTGGTGTTTGGAGGAGAGACTGAGTTGCGTGTAAAGGGTTACATGGACGCTAGTTTCCAAACTGATAGGGATGATTTAAAATCCCAATCCGGCTATGTCTTTATGTTGAATGGAGGAGCCGTTTGCTGGAAGAGCTTCAAGCAAAGCGTGACTGCGGATTCTACAACAGAAGCTGAGTACCTCGCGGCATCAGAGGCTGCAAAGGAAGCTGTGGGGATTCGGCAGTTCTTGGAAGGACTAGGAGTAGTCCCTACTGCCACAGATCCCATCACGATGTATTGTGATAACAGTGGGGCTATCTTTCAAGCAAAGGAGCCCAAGTCTAGTAACAAGTCTAGACATGTACTTAGGAAATACCATGTAATTAGAGATTACGTGGAGAGGAAGGAAATAGATGTATGTAAGGTTGGAACAGACGATAACATCGCTGATCCTCTAACCAAGCCTCTTACAAAGGCTAAACATAATAGTCATGTCGTCTCGATGGGATTAAGACGAGTTCCTGAATTCCTCTATATTATATGATATGTAATAATTGAATGTTGTATCAGTATTTGCATATATGATAATTGCATTCATTGTTCGAGTTTTATATGAGCTCTTTTATTTAGTTTTGACTAAATTTTATTACTTTGTTTTGTCCGAATTAATTATAAGAAAGGTTGAACTCAATTCAAGTGAACATGATGAACTTAGTAATCGTCCCTAGTCATTTGCATAAGGTGACGTCTCGCAATGACTAGATTGTAAGTCGATCGATGGTTGGTTCAGCACCATGGAGTCATGGAGATGACTGATCGTTTACATAGACAGACTGTAGAGACACTCTGTCGGACAGTGACCATGATAGAGTCCCTTATCAAAATTGTTGAAGCCTGGTCGTGGCGGGGATTTCTATTATATTTCCTATGAGTCGATTCTTTAGACTGACGACCATTTACCTGAGTCGGTGTATTTTCCGATTGACTTTGGTTTTTGTCCTAGGTCGTGCCGTGAAAGGAGGCCGATGGGCATCTACTGGGTCATGGTGATTTGCATTATACAGTGTAAGTTTGGTCAACAGGAATTGTCCACCCACGTTGGGTATTAACATCTTCGGGCCACTCGAGGAGTAGTGACTGGAAATGCGTGGCCACGCTCGGAAGAGATCTATGGTAGATTTTCCGGTCAGACAGTTACTCTCCAGATCGAGAAAACCACTCAATTTCTTTTTCCAATCTCAAGTGCGACCTGAAAGACACCTTGCGATGAGTGGGAGGATGTGACGCAAAAGTGACAAGAGAATTGGTAGCACACAACTTGTCAAGACAAGTGGGAGATATTGTGGGAGTAGGAGTCCTCCACAATAGTGTGGCTATATGCACAACTTGTATCGGACAAGTGGGAGATTGTTGGAGCAAGTGTCCTCCACAATAGTGCATTTATATTATAAATCTCATTTTGGAATATTAGTGGGAGGACTAGTATTTTGATACTCCACGTCAGTTGATTAACGTAAATCGATAACGGTCAGCTGACTAGAGTTAGACGTTATTGTCGTATGACGGCGGTAATCAACTGACCCCTTTCGGTCACACCTATAGGATGAGACCCAAACAGAAATCTAATTATTTGTATACGATACATATTAATTAGTACTTTATATATATATATTTGATATATGTTTAGTTACGAGAGTTAATTATTGGAAATTGAGTTAAGAACTCATTCCGGATAAGTTTATTAGTCTATTATACGATAATTGACTGAATAAATTTTACGTCTTATTTTAATACGATTAAATAAGATTTAATTTAATGATTAATAGTTAACTCATTAAATTAGTTGAGGTTATACATACTTTGAGGTAGAGGTGATTAGTTAATTATATTTACAAG
This sequence comes from Heliosperma pusillum, assembly GCA_022085475.1. Taxonomy (NCBI): domain Eukaryota; kingdom Viridiplantae; phylum Streptophyta; class Magnoliopsida; order Caryophyllales; family Caryophyllaceae; genus Heliosperma; species Heliosperma pusillum. The sequence goes on from JAIUZE010013237.1 coordinate 8,367, forward strand.
GAGTTGTAAAATAAACTAACTAGGCATTGTGGGACCCATTATATATTGATATAATGATAAAATATCACTTAAAAGTTAAGTGTATATTATTTCTTAATTTGAGTCATATAATTGTTATATGATCAAATTAACTCTTAATTATACAAGATAATTAAACATATGATTATAAGTATTTTGTGGGACAAATATCAAAAATCAAAATGGACCACATGACACTAGTGGGTGCCGAAAATTGGTAGTGTATAACATGATGATTGTTGTTTCTTGTATTACACTACAACATGTGATCATGTCATGTTTATGACACATGATCATGGTCTTATTCACTACTACACTCAAAGTAATTGCATGAGATTATTTTAAGCAAAATAAGAGGCCACTTATGCTCATTTTGGCCGGACCATAGTGTCCTTAAATGGACAAATTTTGTTGTTCATTTGACTTGCTTGTTCATTCTTATTTTGCATGTACATCTCACTAAAATCCTCATCACTCTAAAACTCTCAAATACTAATATTTTCCTATTACTAGAGTAGTAATAAAATCTAATATTAGTTCATCTTTTCACTTGTGTTTTCTAGTCAAAAACTAAGTGATTAGTTTGGGTTCTCTCTTGGGTGCATCTCAAAGGAGGTCTTCTAATTGAAGATTACAAGGAGGATCATCAATTTCTTTCTAGCACAAGATCAACAAGAAAGGTGTTTCTTGTTGTGCCCATATAAACCGAAATTTCCCAATGTAAGGAAATTTCTTCTTATTTTTTATTATGCATTTTAATTTGCATGCATGTTACATAGATCTTTATTAAAAACTAAATTAACAAGTAATTTAGTAACTAATTAGAGGATTCTAATTAGGGTCTATGAACTTTCATGACCTAGGAACTACAGTTAGTCATTGTAAGAATTGACGCATCCATATAGCTTCCTTCGCAGCCTCTGAAGCAGCATAGTACTCGGACTCAGTCGTAGAATCTGCTATAACACTTTGTTTGGAGCTTTTCCAGCTGACCGCAGCGCCATTAAGAGTAAAAACGAATCCAGACTGAGATTTTGAGTCATCTCGATCCGTTTGGAAGCTAGCATCTGCGTAACCGATTGCGCATAGCTCAGTGTCACCTCCATAAGTCAATACCCAATCCTTACTCCTCCGTAGGTACTTCAGGATATTCTTAAAAGCCATCCAGTGTGTTTCACCTGGATTGCCTTGGTACCGACTCGTCATACTCAATGCATATGCCACGTCAGGACGTGTGCATATCATGGCATACATGATCGATCCTATAGCTGATGCATAAGGAACCCGACGCATGCGCTCGACCTCTTCCGATGTCTTTGGTGCCTGAGCTTTACTCAACTGCATCCCAAAAATCATTGGAAGGTTCCCCTTCTTGGAGTTGGTCATGCTGAACCTCTCAAGAATCTTATCTATATAAGACTCCTGACTGAGGGATAACATCCGTCGTGATCTATCTCTGTAGATACGGATCCCCAAAATTCTTTGTGCCTTGCCCAGATCTTTCATCTGGAAATGGTGTTTTAACCAAACTTTTACCGAAGTTAAGAGAGGTATGTCATTCCCAATCAAGAGTATGTCATCGACATATAATATTAGGAAGACAATCTTGCTCCCACTCGACTTGATATATAAGCATGGTTCCTCGACCGATCGAGTAAATCCATTCTCTTTTATCACCTGGTCGAAACGATGATTCAACGCCGAGAAGCCTGCTTAAGTCCAGAGATGGAACGCTTAAGCTGCATTACCTTCTTAGGATTTAGGATCAATGAAACCTTCGGGTTGTACCATGACCAATCTTCTCAAAATCAACCATTTAAGGAAGGAGGTTTTCACGTCCATATGCCCAATTTCATAGTATGAAAAGCGGCAATCGCTAAGATTATCCGAATGGAAACGCAGCATGATACGGGTGCAAAAATCATCATAGTGCAATCCTTGCACTTGAGTGAAACCTTTTGCCACTAGTAGTGCCTGTAGGTATTCTGTGTCCTTCTACAGATGCTTTATTTGTAACAAGCCATTGCAATGCAAGAGGCGAACCTTATCACGTAAGTCAACCAGGATCCCATACTTCATTCTCATACATAGAGTCCATCTCGGATTGTCATGGAATCAAGCCATAGCTTAGAGTCGGAAACAGGTCATGGCACCTTATAGTAGGGCGGGTTCGTTATCTCTAGGAGTACAAACGTCAACTCTCTCCATCTCCTCCGTGACCATACACAATGTATCTGTCTGGAGGAATAGAGTGTCTACCCGACCTCCTAGGTTCCAAAGGAATATTAACCGCAGCCGATGATGAAGGAACAGTTTCCTCCATTGGTTGCTCGGTTGTTGGTTCTTGAATCTCCGACAGATCGAAGGATCCATTACTTGTCCTATTCTCGAGAAACTCTTTCTCTAAGAACGTCGCACTAGCCGCAACAAAAACTCGATGTTCGGTAGGCGAGTAAAAGTAATGACCAAACATCCCTTTTGGATAACCAATAAAGTATGTCTTGACCGATCGTGGGCCGAGCTTATCGTCAGGTCTCCACTTGACATAAGCCTCGCAACCCCAAACCCGAATAAAGGACAAGTTAGGGACCTTTCCCTTCCATAATTCATATGGAGTCTTGTCTACAGCTTTAGACGGACTTCGGTTAAGTATTAAAGCAGCTGACAAAAGAGCATAACCCCACAATGAGTCAGGTACAACCGTGTGACTCATCATGGAACGAACCATATCAAGTAATGTTCGATTTCTCCGTTCGGACACACCATTCAATTGTGGTGTTCCAGGTGGAGTTAACTGTAGTACTACACCACAGTCTTTGAGGTGTTGATCAAACTCATTCGAAAGATATTCGCCACCACGATCCGAACGTAGTGCTTTAATCTTTCTATCCAGTTGGTTTTCAACCTTATTATGGAATTCCTTGAACTTGTCAAAGGACTCACTTTTATGCTTCATTAAGTAGACATATCCATATCTACTCAAATCGTCCGTGAAAGTGATAAAATATCTATAGCCATCTCTAGCGTTGATTGACATAGGTCCACAAACATCAGTATGTATGAGTCCTAATAGGTCAGCAGCGCGCATTCCAACACCTTTGAAGGAAATTCGAGTCATTTTGCCTATGAGACATGATTCACACGTGCCAAAAGATTCATAGTCAAATGGGGAGATAGTCCCATTATCAATGAGCTTTTTCACGCGTTTTTCATTTATGTGTCCCATACGGCAATGCCATAGATAGGTTTGATCTTTGTCACCAACCTTTGCTTTCTTACTACTCACATGCATTATATCTGTGGTTTGATCTAAAACATAAATCCCATTCATGGAAATTGCTTTACCATAAATCATTTCGTTTAAAGAGAAAATACAGCTATTATCCTTTATTACAAACGAAAAACCGTCCTTATCAAGTACGGAAACTGAAATAATGTTTTTAGATAAACTGGGTACATAGTAACAGTTATTCAGAAATAACTCAAATCCACTTGGGAGTTGGATTACATATGTTCCCACTGAAACGGCAGCTACTCTTGCTCCATTCCCCACTCGCAGGTCCACATCACCCCTTGCGAGAGTTGTGATGTTTCTTAGGCCCTGCAAATGATTGCACAGATGAGAACCACAACCAGTATCTAGTACCCAAGTTCCGAAACTTGCATGGTTGATCTCAATCATATGAATAAAAGAAGAAGACATACCAACAGGAGAGACGCGACCTGCTTTAATGTCCTCTCGGTACACGAGGCAGTTCCTCCTCCAATGCCCAAACTTGTGGCAATGGTGGCACTCCACGTTACCTTCATCGCTCTTTGTCTTGCCTTGTGAGCTACCGCTAGTCTCACCAGGCCCACTCTTGCCTTGCCCTGGCTTTTTGAATTTCGGCTTCCCTACAGCTAGGTTGGCCTTAGCCTTGCCCTTACCTTTGCCCTTGTTGGCAATCATGAGAACGTCCTGTTTCAGACTCCCACTCAATTTCAGATCACTCTCTGTCTGTACGAGGAGTGAGTGGAGCTGATGAAGACTCTTCTTCATATCATTCATATAGTAATTTGCCCTGAAAAGGGCAAAACCATCATGAAGTGAATGAAGAACGCGGTCTATGACGATCTTCTCATCGATTTTGCAACCAAGTGCCTCCAGTTTCTCGACATTCTCAATCATGTCAAGAATGTGTGGGCTAACTGCTTGGCCCCTCTGGAGTTTCGCTTCAAAGAAGCGACAGGTATGCTCATAGCTAACGATCCTCGGAGCTTTCGAGAACTCGTTAGAGAGCGTGGTGAAAATCTTGTTTGCACCTTGGGCAATGAATCGCCTTTGCAAATTGGATTCCATTGAAAAGATGAGTACGTTCTTTATCGCACCCGCCTCCATTAAGAAATCACTATAAGCAAGTGATTCATTTGCTCCTGTATTGGGGCCTGGGTTTGGCGGTAGTGGCTCAGTCAAGTACTTGAGCTTACCGTCAGCAATGGCAGCATTCCGTAATGCCGCCTCCCAGTCTGCAAAGTTGGACCCGTTAATCTTCAGTCGCGTTGAGTGATTCATAGTGTCCATGAACATCTTAAGCCAGGACTCACGTCCGAGCGTGGCACTTGGCATTGGGTCATCAGTATGGCCAGCCATTTTGTTATTTAGCAGTTATATCTGTATATAACGAATTCAAAAACTGTGAAAAGAAAATAAATATGATAAGTTTCATCGTTTTAATTTTGAGTCTAATAAAAAACTGTTTAATGCGATGACTCGTGCATTTATACAATTGACCTCCCTCAAGAATTATATAAATGATCCCAAGACTCAATTTCTGTAAATTGATAAGCCAACCTCTTGGCTAATTCTACTTTTAGAATTCCTGGTCGATAAATTTCTGTAAATTCTATCTTTTAGTCCATCATAATCACGAGATATTACTCGTACTATAATGTTGAGATAAAATAGGTCAACACTTACTACTTACCCAACGTAGAAGGGGTCATATTATGACTTCCGACGAAGAAGGGGTTCATAGTAGTTATCCCTATAAAGACTAGTCTCAATTTTATTTATAGGGGAAGGTCCCATCATCTTAACTTTAATTCATTTTAAGTGAACGAATGTCTAGCAACTCGAGAATGATTTAAACTAAGGTGATGGCCCTAAAAGCGAGTGACATCTGTATGTCCATGATTAAAATATTCAAACTGTATGAATCATTTTCATGCATTATTAGTTTAGGTGGTTTGGTTTAGGCGGAATATGATGCAATTATCTATCATGTGATGGAAAGTAAACGAGAATGAAATACGTAAAAGGAAAAACATGTCCTAATGTGGCCTATCCTACCAAAAAGAATGAAATACAACTTGGAATCCAACTGATTGGACCCTCGAAGCTTGACTTGATCACCCTTCTTGGTCCATGTAGCGGGAGTGAGCTCCAATCTCCATCTTTAGTCTTCTTTGAAATTACAACAAATAAAATTACATTGTGATCCTATTTATTACATACTAATTTCAAAACCCAAAACTAAAAATAATGGAGATTCGAAATCTCAAAATACATCCAAGACTATGTTACCATCATTACGGTAACACAATCTACTAAGGCCACACTAAGTTACAACTGAATGTAAAAATACGTTAAAAATTCATTCAAACAATCCAAAAGATATTATAAAAGCACCAACTAAAATAAAACATGCAAGACATAATACATTTATTACGTTGTTTTATTAACCAAACCACCCTTTTAACATAGATTATAATTATGTGGTGATTCTGTAATTACCACATTAATTACAATCTCGATTCATTTTACTGATAAAATGAACTATCCTAAACATTTCAAACTGCTTTAAAATGTAAGATATTTAGCATATGTGAACCGTTTCACATTAATTATACACAATCCGAATGATGTACAATTAATGGCCCAAAAAAAAATCTTGTACATCGGCAAAAACAGTAAAAAAAAAAAATTCCGGCAGAAATTTTTTTTTTCGCCAAAATGGTCCTTATCGACAAAATAGGGAAAAATTAATATCCTTTCAAATGATAAACTCATTCAACATCATTTCCATTTTTATTTTAATCTAATCTTTATTAAATTAAAACATCTAAAAATCTATTGTATGTTATTTTAACAGATTAAAAATAACAAAATAAATCTAAATGAAAACGAATACGAAAGGAAATACGATTCTGTAAGGTGCTCGATCGAGAAGAAATTAAACGATTAATTCTCTCGATCGAAAAGAAAACCTGTCGATCGAGTATACAGTTTACTCGATCGACTAATTCTTCCTAGTCGACAAACAGGGACCTCGATCGAGTATAAACATCACTCGATCGAGACACTAAAGTCCTCGATCGAGCGAACAAGCTTATCGATCGACCAAAAATTTGAGAAAAACAAAACTTCTCGATCGAGACACTCAAGAACTCGATCGAGACAAAAACACTCAAAAACCTCTCGATCGAGACACTCAAGTCCTCGATCGAGACAAACACACAGCGGAACAAACAGTTTCGTTTTATGAAATCAAATTAAAACAGTTTCGTGGCCTATGCTCTGATACCACTTGTGGGAAATCGGTATTCTCACAATACAAATATTATAGGATTATAACGAAAAAGCAATAACTTGATTATGCGAGTCATAAACGAAAACAAGGAAAAATAGAGATTTAGAAATCAACCTCCGGTCCTAGCAATAGGCGTAAAGAACAGAGATATCAAGGTAGATATCCTCCTAATCGTTGCACCCAAGATACTCCGAGAAATACCCTTTTCCTTTGCTAGAAAGAGAACCTCTTACACGATCTCACTGATGAGAAGGAGGTTTTGTGTTTTTGTGTGAAAAGTTACTGTTAACCTTTTCTTTTGTGATGTGTGTATGATGAGATGGAGGCCACAGTGAGAATAGATTAGGTTTAGAATTTTTCTTCTTCTTCTCTCATGTCTCACGGCTCCTTAGGGTTTATATGAGGAGATTTTGTCTCCTTAAAATAACTACCCATTGACCGAAAAACAGAGTGTATCTGGACACTTTTGTTTCGGTTATCTTAGCTTCCAATATAATGTAATATATTATAATCGTCATTTGTCATGGACCGACATCACTATAATACATCATTAGTTATAAATATCCGTATATTTATAATGGCCAATTAATTATAACGGTTTATGTTTAATTAGCTTACATTATATACAACAATTAAATATAACATTTTACATTCAATTTACGAATTACAGTTATGTCTCAGCTAATATTATTTAATCGTTATTAAATAATCGTTTCATCATCACATTGACTAACCTATTAGTCAAATACACTGACTAACCTTTTAGTCATATAATAGGGCATCAATATGATTATTTTCGCAAATAATCACATCTCTCAAACACATCCTTTAGGTGTGATTTTTAGGGACCAGTTGATCACCGCCATCTGTATGACAATAACGTCAAACTTATCTAGCAAGCCAACCGTTATTGATAAACGTTAATCAACTGATTATTATACAAAGTATACCCTGTGAACCTACAGAGATTTATTTATGTTATTGCACTAACTGTGGAGGACACTGGCTCCAACAGATGGGGCCTAGGGTCGAGATCTTGGATGGTACCGGCTCGGGTTCTGGAGCCGGAGGTGTAGATGAGTCTTATGCGGCGGCTGGGTGATAAGGGTAAAGTCGCGTCACCTTAATCAAAGTAATCCTAATTCACTACTAGCTAATAGTCAACGGTAAGTAAGGTATCGAATCCACAGGGAGGCAGTAGTATTCTAATCTGTTAAACTAGGTTCGTCTCTTCTAGTAACAATTTCGTGGGTTTTTGATTTGTGTTCCTAAACTAATAGCAAACAATAACAATAAAAGGTTGAAATCAATAAGATTAAAAGTCTAGGGTCTCAGGTTCACTAGGATTATTATTCAGGGGTAAGGTGTAATCAACTATCATGCAATAAAGTTATCTAAGGTCACAAGATCGATCGATTCAATTATGCCCTTTAGATCTAGAATTTAACATGCGATCGCTATCATTAAACGAGTTCTATTCAATTATCGTAGCCTATCTTAGTCTTAACCCAGTCGGTGTTAATCGTAATTTGCGAGACTAATTAATTAATCTTAGCTAGTAATTCAGCAACTAGATTTAAAACAATAATCAAACAATAAACATGTTATTGCAATTCAATTAATTAGTCTATCCCTTCTAACAATCCTAGATCCCCTTTCAACCCTAGATAAGAATTTAGCGACTCATAACGTTATTAATAACACCGATAATAAATAAAGTAAACATGATTAACAATAATGAAAGGATTAACAAAGATTAATTAAAGAACTAGAAAGTAACTAATTGAATAACAAAGGAAGATTAAAGAATACCGATTACAAGCTTGAACTAAAAAATAATAGTCTTGATGAATCAATCTAGTAGCAAAGCAAACAGAACTCTAGTTTCTAATATTAAAGCGTACCTAATTGTGAAAGACGAGTTTTTAATTTATAATAACAATCTAATTAACTAGTTTAAAGTAATTTAGGAAATCCGCAGCTGCCAAACACTGGGTTGCTCGATCGAGCAAAGGTGAATCTGCTCGATCGAGCATGACGTCAGCACGACTCGATCGAGCAGAGTGATGTTGCTCGATCAAGCATCCTTCAAATGGCATGTTTCTTCGTTTTTCTTCATTTCTTCTCCACCGCTCTCGATTCCCGTGCCTAACCTTCTACGATCTCACTCCGCCATGCTCCATACTAACTCAAAAAGCTCCAAATGCATCCAATCTGCATTAAAACATAATAGAAGCGGCAGAATCGATATTCTAGCTAAAATAGCATAGAAACAAGCAAGGAAAGACGATAAATCGAGTCTTATGTATCCACGGGAAGCATAAAATA